>CANNZV010006330.1:24831-36410 GCA_947561585.1 Caprella mutica
CGGAAACACTTTGTGGCCCATACTGTAGATGCATATAATGTACTTTATAGATACATATAATGTATTTTTATCATTGTGAAGTAATTTGGTTTGGTAAGACAAATTGAAATAAAAATTATTTTGCATGTTATTTCTTCAGCTTCGAAACCTGCTAGTTGAAGTTAAATGGTGATTTTTTAGTCACAGTTACATGGTAAGTCTTTAATTACCGGTAAATATTAAGTCTTCGGTCACCGTTAAATAGTAAGTCTTCTATCTCATTTATTTGTCAAGTCTTCAATAAGCGGTATATATCAATTTATAAAGTAGTTCTCCATATAATCTGTTTACTAATTAAGATGGCCACCATAGCAACAGAGTACTAGCGCCTTGCATTCAGTGTCTTTCCATTGATGGTTAGAGACAAAGACAGAAGATGGTCAAACAACTGTCGGAATATTGGCCTGCCTGTCATCAAAGAGACAGGCATTCGGTTCTCAATTCTAACAAATCCATTAGAGCGAATTATTCCCTAGGAAATAGTGTTGATTCTCTTGATTAGTTATTGCCAGACCTGAAATTTAACCTCTTGCTTTACCTCAGATGCTAATTTGGAGCAAATATGCTACAAGCCTCTGAATTTGTGTGTACAATAACATCATCTATTAGAGAAAGGGTAGGTATAATATTTTCGTGTGTTTCGCACCTACATTCCTTTTGTGCTAAGGAAATAAAGTAGAAATGTAATCTTTGAATCAGTATTTTGAAATTATTATGAGAATAATAAATACCATAGGATTTAATTATTCGGATATGACAATTTGGAGTTTCAATTTTGACACTTCTACTAAAAAAAAACAGCGTTCGAAGATGAATATGTGTATATGGACAACTCGGAAATACCTTTTTAGTAATGACAACATTGTTGTTGCAACCGAGCGATATACTTTCCATTTTATTTTTCAACGTTAATTTCTTTATTATTTCAACTAATGATCATCTAGAATGTGTATTATTCATTTATTCTGTATATTTTTCGTTACTTGATAATATATTAATAAATGAGGTACATTTGTAGTTCAAATAAAGAGAAGGAATTATTTGGACTTAAAATATCGCTGAGATATAATGCACCTCTTCACTTCCACCTCTTCACTGCCACCTATTCACTTCCACCTCTTCACTGCCACCTCTTCACTTCCACCTCTTCACTTCCACCTCTTCACTTCCACCTCTTCACTGCCACCTCTTCACTTCCACCTCTTCACTTCCACCTCTTCACTTCCACCTCTTCACTGCCACCTCTTCACTTCCACCTCTTCACTTCCACCTCTTCACTTCCACCTCTTCACTTCCATCCCTTCATTTCCACCTCTTCACTTCCACCTCTTCACTTCAACCTCTTCACTTCCACCTCTCCACTTCCACCTCTTCACTTCCACCTCTTCACTTCCACCTCTCCACTTCCACCTCTTCATTTCCACCTCTTCACTTCCACCTCTTCACTTCCACCCCTTCATTTCCACCTCTTCACTTCCACCTCTTCACTTCAACCTCTTCACTTCCACCTCTCCACTTCCACCTCTTCACTTCCACCTCTTCACTTCCACCTCTTCACTTCCACCTCTTCACTTCCACCTCTTCACATCCACCTCTTCACTTCCACCTCATCACATCCACCTCTTCACTTCCACCTCTTCACTTCCACCTCTTCACTTCCACCTCTTCACATCCACCTCTTCACTTCCACCTCTTCACATCCACCTCTTCACTTCCACCTCTTCACATCCACCTCTTCACTGCCACCTCTTCACTTCATCCCTTCATTTCCTATTCACATTTTGTTCTTCTCTAAGTTGGAATAACAGTGGTTTGGTTGTTCAAATTTCAAGGTTTGTGTTTCTAAGAACATTTGTAATTCTTTTTCTCTTCAATGTTATTCTTCCAAAAGTCATTTCTAATGCAGAGTTCAAGCCTTCTAAGTTTGTTTCTTTTCACTCTTGGGAATTCTAACCCAAAGAATAAATTACTTCATTTTCTTCCCTGCCAGTCACGGAAATCTGAACTCGAAACCTGTTTTACAGTTCGATTGTTTACATGTTACCTACCAATGATATCACAATTTACTTTAATTTCTAATTCTGTTTGACCTACAAAAAGCGGGAAATATGTTGCCCTTATCAATCCAATCTAAAGGTCTTTGTAGCCTCTTTTCTGCTGTTAGAGAAACAATTAGAAGAAGAAGAAATGGGCCGATCTGTCTTGGAGAACGCCATAGCGCTGCAGAAAATAATCGCAAAGATTGAGGGTCAGATTTTTACTACACTTTAATGGCAAAAAGCAAATAACTTGCTTACTTAAATGAAGTGAGGGAGAACATTTTATGTTGAAAATTTAATTCAATTATGCATGTATCTGTGAAAATATTAACAAAGTAAAAATATTGTACTAAGCAGCTATAGGCATTAAATAAATGCAACTCAATGGTATTCAAAAAAAGTAGAGAGCAATGACTTTCCTTTCCTTTGAAAGATAATGACACAAAGCATTAGAAAAATACGCTTAATGTTATATTTTCTGTCTGTTCAGAATTCATTTGAAGAACTTAGATAAACAGCTCGCAATAACAATACCAAAGTTCTTTTGATATTTCCTACAATTAGCAGCAAGCTTAGCTTGATGTTGATTGAAGGAAATTTCATTTAAACATGTAATGAATAAAGATGGGAAAATAATTTTTAAATTAAAAATATTCTGTGAATTAGGCTCAAATAGTTAGGCATATTATTTATATGAATTGTTTATAGTATTCTTTGCATTTGAAAATGTGATGTTGATGAACTAATATAATATTATAAATAGGTTACATTATTAATTAATAAAAGATAAAACGTATCTTCAGAAACGTAGTTAGTATGCAAGTTTCAATGCATTATTCCACTAACTACTTATGGTATCCATTTATCTCCACTCATTTTTCACCCTCACAGTTTGCCTCCAGTGTTCCTCCATCAAATACATTGAATGAATTAGCCTTTAAATCATGGCTTAATTCCTCTACTCAGCAACTCTGATGCCAATATTAGTTCGGTATCGCTTTATTTCAGTCCCTAGAGCGGCTAATGAACAAAGCAAACTAAGAAAAGTCTCTCCGGCAGCCCCTTATTAACAGCGGCTCCGTTTGAACAAAGAGTAATGTCCACATCAGCCGCTGAGACTCTCAGAGCATCATTCTTAGTTTGGACTTCGTGAGGAGAGGAGGAGAGTGTCGGGAGCTTGGAATATAATAGAATAATTGGATGAAGAAATCATACCTTTATTAATATTGAATAATGATAATTTGTATTGGTATTATTTAAGTATTGCAAGAAAAATATCTGAATAAAAAATTGAATTTTGATAGTCCTTCCATAACGTTACCCTGAATTAATTATTGTTAAAAACTTAATTCTAAAACAGATATATGTCGGTATTATAATTTTTTTTTTATGATATACAATATAATATCTCGGTAATGAATTTGGATTTACTTTAAAATTTACATTATCATGTTCTCATTTGAACTACTGTCACCAAATATCCATTGCTGCGAAACAACATTTTCTGATTTAAGTAAGACACAAATTTTGGTAGGAGATGAAATACAAATACATTTCAATCTACAGAAATAGTTGAATAACTGCAAATAAATATGGTATATTTTTCTAATCCAAAATATACTTCCAGACGGTATATTGTTTGGTCTAATAATTTCATCTTCGTATTCTAGGCAACTTATGAGGTTTTGATAGCAATATCAAGGCTTACATTGGCTCATAGAAATAACACTACGCCTATTATTGAGTCTATTTGAAGTGCTTGGTCACTAACTATATTGAAGAGGTTAGTCTGTGATAAATGGACCTGATATGGTGGATAAATTAAGCGGTTAATAGAAATATTTACTGTGAATCTTTTAAGTATTTAATAGCATTATTTCAAAATATAATACAGTTATTATAAGTTGTAAACCAAATAAATGAAATCATCACCACTTAAAGTAAGTAACCATAGATGATTTATTTTGTAAAATAATTGACCGATAATGACATTTATATTAATTGAACGAATTAAATTGTTCTTTACATATTTCAACTGAATAATAAATTGCTTTGTTAAATATCTTATTTAGAAAAAATATAAGATTTATCAAATACCTTTTTTACTTGTTTTTTAGTTCAGTTTTCTCTCTTCTATCATTCGTTTATAATAGGTTCAGCTTTTCAAATTTTAATATATTTTTTTTTTCAATTTTAAGTTTAACGATGAATCAAACTATTTGAAGGGGTAAAAAGTTTCAAATGAGCAAAATCACAATTCGAAATCTGGTTACCATCATTGTTGAATAACTATAATAGCTGATTTTATATGAAGATTTGAAATTTTAATCTTTAATATTTTGTTGTGTCATTTTAAATTCGATTATTAGCACCCATTGTTTACTTTTGATTTACTTTAGTTTACTTTCAAATTAATGGAATTATTCTAGCTATTTACCTTCAATTTATCTCTGTAGACATTCTTAGGATTGATTTGCCCATTATTTATCGTATGAGAGAAATTTATTTGAAATTAAGTCAATAATGTGACAGCTGTAATGTAAAATTAGATTTATTAGTTCATATAAATTATAGTTTTTCATAGTTTGATTTAGAAACAAAACTAATATTTATTCTTGAAGAATTTTTTTCTTGTAATTTGTGTTAAGTATAATCAACTTCGAATGACAATCTGGTGGAAGTGTTTTTGTACTGATTACCTTATTAAATGAAAAGCGAAATAAATATCAAAATTAATGAATATCTAATATCGAATTAAATAACTGCATGATGGAATAAATTGATAATGCTTATAACTAATTTCCATTTAATTTCCCTCCATTTTTTTTATTTAGTTTCTTTCAATATTTTATATTCCTAAAAATGTGAAACGAACTATTCCCCGCCGGATTATTCCCTGCCAGGACTATTCCCCGCCAGGAATATTCACTGCCAGGACTTTTCCTCTCTGGACTTAATATTAGTGCTCTAGGAGAGCATAAATTTGAACGAGTAGTTAATAGATCGCAATATTTTTGTAATAGCAGAAAAAGGAAATAATATATTCACGATATGTAAAACTATAGAGTTGGAATAACTGAATAAATCGAAGATGCTTAGCGTACTATGTTACATTTAGTAATCCATTGGTATTGCAATAATGTTTGTACTATGTAGCCTCTCTTAATTATATCCAGAAATACGAAGGCACAGACTCATAAAATCGAACAACCAATATTTACATAAAATGGAAATCAAATTCTGTTAATTAAATGGGTCTTCTATTGATACATTTTTTTATTTTATCAAAATTATACTTTAATAACCTAAAATGCTGATATAATATTCAGCAAGGAAAAGTCCAGTGGGAAAAGTCCTGGCGGGGAATAGTCCGGCGTGGACTATAGTCCGGCGGAGAAAAGTCCTTGTGTCCCTAAAAATATATTTTCACACTGAATGAAATAATATTCTTTACCATATATCTTTTACCAAAATACTCGATAGCCGATATGACATAATAGCTGATGTGACACAATAATCGATATGACACTTTAGCTGATAATTATGACAAAATAACCTAAATGACACAATAGCCGATATGACACAATAGCCGATATGACAAAATAGCCGATACGGAAAATAAGCCGATGTGACACAATAACCTAACTGACACAACAACCTAAATGACACAATTGCCAATATGACACAATAGCCGATATGAAAGGACATTTTATCGGCAACTGAGTCATATTGTATATAATATGTGTATTCACCCTAATTTAATAATTAATGAACATTCGGTTAAACTTTGGCCTTTACAACTATAGCTTGATATATTCATATATTAATGCATTATGCTATATTGCGTTAAATAAAATAGAACAATAGAACACACTTGAAAAGTTTACACGAGTCTATCTACTTGCGACGAAGCGCTCCTTGCTGTCATAATTCAATCAATTTAGTCTCATAAGTTCAGGAAACCTCATTATGAAGTCCATTGTTCTTTGCAACATAGACCAAACTAATAGTGGGGTACACAATATTGGGCTTTATCATAGGGTTAATTAATAATCAAGGTGAAGGAACTTGTCATACTTCTGTTCTATTTATTTTTTGGAGGGGGAGAAGGGTCAAACCCGTGGACCGTCAATTGGGCCCAAGAAGATTGAACCCTGACTACTGGGGCCTTCGACAATTAGGTCCCAGATAATTGGGCCCAAAGACAATTGAGCCCAGAAAAAAGGGCAGCAGATACAATAAAGAAGTGTTTCTTTGTTATTAGTAGAGTTGTAACAATATTATCTTTGAAATATGCTTCGTATTCTTTTTAATCTCAATTCATAAAAGTGCTATATTTCGATTTATAAACCTGATTATGCATATATTAGCAAGCCCTTAAATAACATTTGGATGCTAATCTCATGTTTCGGTGCAATGAAAATCTTTGAAGAGTTTAAATAAGTCGTATTAACTTGAAGTTGAACCATGTCATATGGATACAATGTGTATTGTACATCGTCGACAAATTTCAGTTACAGTAACATTTAGTTAATATAATGTACAAATTTCTTCAAAAGTTATTCGTTACATTGAACTAAGAAAAATTGAATAGTTGTTGGGATAAAATCAGATTATGAGAATATATTTTGTATTATTAATTTATAAAACTTTTCAATATTGAATCCAGAACAGGTTTCGACAAAATCACATTACAATAAAGTCGACTTGTAGTATGTTCCAATAATTTCGGCATGTCTTGATAGACTGCAGTCTCATAAAAAAATAAAATTCCTACATTCTTATTTTCGATTGTTTCTTCTTCTAAAATACCTGTTTTTTTCTATTAGCTACATCCTAATTTAATTCATTTACTATACAAGAGTTCACTTCACTATAGAGTATTTCTGCTGTATCTCGTATATTTTTGCTTACATGGCTTATCTCTGAACACAAAAAAATATAAGGATCGTAATAAATAGTATTTTTTCATGAAAATTAAATTTTCCAATAAAAAGATTATATTTTCCATAACGAGAATATGTTTTTGCATTACGAGAATATCTTTTTCATATTAAAAATATTCCATATTTTAAATATGTTGGGGCCTAATTATCGTTGGCCTCAATTGCCAGGGCCCAATTGCCTTGGAACCAATAGACGGTGTACCGTCAAAACCAGTATAGATTCTGAAATTGTGAGATAATGTGTAAAAAAATTGGTAAGTTAAATGTTGAAAAATTCGTGTTGAAATATTTCATCATGTGAATACACTATGTAATAGATTGGTCAAAGAACAATATATATTATTCCTCTATTTTGACAAGATATAAATGGATTTATTTTATCTATCAGTAGGGTAACGTATGCATAGTATGTACTCTGACACCTAATTAGTCTCACAGTCTTCGGAATGTTGGTGTTAATGTCGGTCAGGGAAGGTCAATTATAAAATTATAAAGGTCAGATATCGGTTTATGACTATATGCTAACACTCAATTTCCGATTACTGTGAGTGTCTGAGTATTGTCATGTTATTTTATCTGAAACAACTGAAATAAAACTATTGAATTATTTATTATATCTTATAAGAAAAAATACTCATTGATAACATTGACTAATTTCCAAAATTGCTTTGAAATTTATACCCAGAACTGTCTTCTAGTTTTTGAGAATTAATAAAAAATGCGAACTTATATTCAAAATTTGTATCGATACTTCTTCCATCTTAGCAATGAGGTGAAAAGTGATGTTCCACTTCAATTTAGTGTTGCCATTAGTGCAATTGCTTTGCAAAAAGCATTACCATCCCTACTTCTCTGTAGCTGATAAAGTGGCTACAACTGACTTCCTAGCGAGTAAATCTAAGCAATGAGAGGCTCTAATTGAGTCATTCAGAGGTTTTTCTCTCACCTCGCAATGGCAACACTAACGACTCAATAGCTCTCTAACTCATCCAATTGTAAGCCTCAGTACCTATTGACTCTGAGTCAGAGTCGCTAATGACGTCACACTCCGCCATTAACCAGGCATAAATGTCTGCCCTAATGAGCCAATTGCTTGTACGAATTTTAGAGCTGTGCCGTAAGTTACGTTATAATACATGGGAAAATGAGAGTCGTTACTAATATTAATGTAAGGAGGAAAACAGAACCTTGTTGTGTAATTTAAAAAACAGTCTATGTTTTTTATGAAAATTTTCCACTTTTGGTTTATAGGCGAATAATAATTATTAGTTGATGTATTTTATATCATTGCGTAATATCTACATATATCAATAACTTGTATTCTCTTGAAAAAGATCTATTTACAGTCAAAGAAAAGTGTACAGATTAATCACATTTGACTAAGAAAACTTTACAAATAATTGGAATGTTATAATTTTCTTTAAAACTGGTGTAAGGTTAAACGATGACAAATTTGTTAAATTGGAAAATATTGAAAAATTTGAAAACAGTGATTTGCGAATTTAGCATCAGCACAGTGACTCTTTTCTCTGATAGTACATCAGCACAGTGACTCTTTTCTCTGATAGTACATCATCACAGTGACTCTTTTCTCTGATAGTACATCATCACAGTGACTCTTTTCTCTGATAGTACATCATCACAGTGACTCTTTTCTCTGATAGTACATCATCACAGTGACTCTTTTCTCTGATAGTACATCAGCACAGTGACTCTTTTCTCTGATAGTACATCAGCACAGTGACTCTTTTCTCTGATAGTACATCATCACAGTGACTCTTTTCTCTGATAGTACATCATCACAGTGACTCTTTTCTCTGATAGTACATCATCACAGTGACTCTTTTCTCTGATAGTACATCAGCACAGTGACTCTTTTCTCTGATAGTACATCAGCACAGTGACTCTTTTCTCTGATAGTACATCATCACAGTGACTCTTTTCTCTGATAGTACATCAGCACAGTGACTCTTTTCTCTGATAGTACATCATCACAGTGACTCTTTTCTCTAATAGTACATCATCACAGTTACTCTTTTCTCTAATAGTACATCATCACAGTGACTCTTTTCTCTGATAGTACATCATCACAGTGACTCTTTTCTCTAATAGTACATCATCACAGTGACTCTTTTCTCTGATAGTACATCATCACAGTGACTCTTTTCTCTGATAGTACATCATCACAGTGACTCTTTTCTCTGATAGTACATCATCACAGTGACTCTTTTCTCTGATAGTAGATCATCACAGTGACTCTTTTCTCTGATAGTACATCATCACAGTGACTCTTTTCTCTAATAGTACATCATCACAGTGACTCTTTTCTCTGATAGTACATCATCACAGTGACTCTTTTCTCTGATAGTACATCAGCACAGTGACTCTTTTCTCTGATAGTACATCAGCACAGTGACTCTTTTCTCTGATAGTACATCATCACAGTGACTCTTTTCTCTGATAGTACATCAGCACAGTGACTCTTTTCTCTGATAGTACATCATCACAGTGACTCTTTTCTCTAATAGTACATCATCACAGTTACTCTTTTCTCTAATAGTACATCATCACAGTGACTCTTTTCTCTGATAGTACATCATCACAGTGACTCTTTTCTCTAATAGTACATCATCACAGTGACTCTTTTCTCTGATAGTACATCATCACAGTGACTCTTTCTCTGATAGTACATCATCACAGTGACTCTTTTCTCTGATAGTACATCATTACAGTGACTCTTTTCTCTGATAGTAGATCATCACAGTGACTCTTTTCTCTGATAGTACATCATCACAGTGACTCTTTTCTCTGATAGTAGATCATCACAGTGACTCTTTTCTCTGATAGTACATCATCACAGTGACTCTTTTCTCTGATAGTACATCATCACAGTGACTCTTTTCTCTGATAGTACATCATCACAGTGACTCTTTTCTCTGATAGTACATCATCACAGTGACTCTTTTCTCTGATAGTAGATCATCACAGTGACTCTTTTCTCTGATAGTACATCATCACAGTGACTCTTTTCTCTGATAGTACATCATCACAGTGACTCTTTTCTCTGATAGTACATCATCACAGTGACTCTTTTCTCTGATAGTACATCAGCACAGTGACTCTTTTCTCTGATAGTACATCAGCACAGTGACTCTTTTCTCTGATAGTACATCATCACAGTGACTCTTTTCTCTGATAGTACATCATCACAGTGGCTCTTTTCTCTGATAGTACATCATCACAGTGACTCTTTTCTCTGATAGTACATCAGCACAGTGACTCTTTTCTCTGATAGTACATCAGCACAGTGACTCTTTTCTCTGATAGTACATCATCACAGTGACTCTTTTCTCTGATAGTACATCAGCACAGTGACTCTTTTCTCTGATAGTACATCATCACAGTGACTCTTTTCTCTAATAGTACATCATCACAGTTACTCTTTTCTCTAATAGTACATCATCACAGTGACTCTTTTCTCTGATAGTACATCATCACAGTGACTCTTTTCTCTAATAGTACATCATCACAGTGACTCTTTTCTCTGATAGTACATCATCACAGTGACTCTTTTCTCTGATAGTACATCATCACAGTGACTCTTTTCTCTGATAGTACATCATCACAGTGACTCTTTTCTCTGATAGTAGATCATCACAGTGACTCTTTTCTCTGATAGTACATCATCACAGTGACTCTTTTCTCTAATAGTACATCATCACAGTGACTCTTTTCTCTGATAGTACATCATCACAGTGACTCTTTTCTCTGATAGTACATCATCACAGTGACTCTTTTCTCTGATAGTAGATCATCACAGTGACTCTTTTCTCTGATAGTACATCATCACAGTGACTCTTTTCTCTGATAGTACATCATCACAGTGACTCTTTTCTCTGATAGTACATCAGCACAGTGGACTCTTTTCTCTGATAGTACATCATCACAGTGACTCTTTTCTCTGATAGTACATCAGCACAGTGACTCTTTTCTCTGATAGTACATCATCACAGTGACTCTTTTCTCTGATAGTACATCATCACAGTGACTCTTTTCTCTGATAGTACATCATCACAGTGACTCTTTTCTCTGATAGTACATCAGCACAGTGACTCTTTTCTCTGATAGTACATCAGCACAGTGACTCTTTTCTCTGATAGTACATCATCACAGTGACTCTTTTCTCTGATAGTACATCATCACAGTGACTCTTTTCTCTGATAGTACATCAGCACAGTGACTCTTTTCTCTGATAGTACATCAGCACAGTGACTCTTTTCTCTGATAGTACATCATCACAGTGACTCTTTTCTCTGATAGTACATCAGCACAGTGACTCTTTTCTCTGATAGTACATCATCACAGTGACTCTTTTCTCTAATAGTACATCATCACAGTTACTCTTTTCTCTAATAGTACATCATCACAGTGACTCTTTTCTCTGATAGTACATCATCACAGTGACTCTTTTCTCTAATAGTACATCATCACAGTGACTCTTTTCTCTGATAGTACATCATCACAGTGACTCTTTTCTCTGATAGTACATCATCAC
>CANNZV010006331.1:0-18777 GCA_947561585.1 Caprella mutica
CCCATAACCGCGTACCTAAATAAAAACTTTCTTTTAAATCATGCGTGACCATAAAAACAGTCAACTTATAATCTCTCCATAGTGTCAAGATCAATGCGTGCATGTCGGCTCTGATGCCCGGATCTAAAGCACCAAACGGTTCATCTAATAATAAAATTCTTGGTTTACGTATTAACGCCTGAGCGATCGCTAGACGTTGGCGCATACCACCCGATAGTTCGTGAGGATATAGTGCGTGTGCATGCCCTAAACCCACCGATTCGAGCATCTCATGCGCTTCGATACGCGCCAACTTCTTGTTTTTCCCAAACAAATACCCACTAATCGAACTATGCTCAAAGCCCCGTGAAATGGTGACATTATCTAGAACACTTAGGTGAGGAAACACTGAATATTGCTGGAATACAATGCCACGAGACAAATCAGGTTCGTTAGCAATTGGCTTGCCATCAATTAATAAATCGCCTTTCGTTTGAACTTCAGTGCCTAATAATAGTTTTAGAAAGGTACTTTTACCGCAGCCGGATGCGCCCACTAAGGTGACAAATTCACCTTCATCGACCTGTGTATTTATACTTTCTAATACAACAGTGTCCCCATAACTTTTCCAAAGATTTTTAACATCAATCATAATATTAATCCTATGCGTGAAACCACGGAAAAAAACGTCGGTTAGCAAACGCTAAGCATTGATCAATGAAAAAGGCCAGTAGTGTTATCCAGAGCACATAAGGTAAAATGACATCCATAGACATGTAGCGACGAACTAAGAAAATTCGATAACCCAAGCCATCTGTTGCAGCAATCGCCTCTGCCGAAATAAGGAAAATCCAAGCCGTTCCTAGTGACAAACGAACCGCTTCAATAAGGCGCGGAAAAATTTGAGGCAGTAACACACGACTGATTATCTGCATCGAATTAGCTCCCAAGGTCTGCGCTTTTATGAGCTGCTCAGCAGGGATCTCCATTGATGAACGCTGAATATCTCTGGCAATAAAGGGCGCAGTACCAATAAATATCAGCATGACTTTAGAAAACTCACCTAGACCAAATACAATCAGTAACACGGGTAATACCGCTAAGGGAGGGATTAACGAAATTACTGTCAACAAAGGGGCAAAAGCGGCATTAATTAAAGGCACTGCTCCAGTTAAGACACCCACTATTAGCCCTACCGAGGCTGCAATGAATATCCCTAACAACAAACGCTTAAGGCTTACAACCGTATCTTTCGCTAGTAAAACATCACCACTGCGTTTATCTTTTTGAAAAGCAAGCCTATTAATCGCTTCTCCCATCTGAGAAAACGATGGTAACAACTTATCACTGGCATTGTTTTCTAAGCGAATATTCGAGGACGTCATGTAAAAAACGAGCAGCGCTATAAAGGGTAAAGCGCCTAAAATAAAACGTAACGAGCTTGTAGGATTTTCATTTATGATCCGTTTCATATATATACTCTATGTCATGTGCCACATAGGTACAGCAACACATGATAAATTAAGTTTAAGTTAGCTATCGTCTAATTAATGCTATAACGCATTATCAGCGGCTAACTTCATATATGTTGGATCAAAACGTAATTTGATATTGTTTTTGTTACCAAAAACACCGGATGGGGTTTGAATACCGATAAACTCAGAGTTCTTAGCTCCATCGCCTAGTAAACCATGCTCAAAGGAAAAATCTGCAACACTTTTCATCGTCGATTTAAGTGCTGAGCTATTCGTCAACATCAAGGCTTGAGCTGGTGTATAAAACATCTCTGTGCTGTTTAACTGCGCTTGATATCCAGCTAAATCGGTACCCGCAGCAGCTGCCATTTTTTCTAGCACCTTATCCTGAGAACCATCTTTAGACGACATATTTGACATGATTTCATACCACGCGCCCGTTAAGGCTTTACCCAGTTCAGGATGCTTTTTCAAGGTATCCGTATTCACTACTAACAAGTCAATAATTTCGCCTGGCACATTCGATGAATCAAATACTTTGTGTGTATTAGGTTGAGCAAGAATCTCATTCAATAAAGGATTCCATGTTACAGCTGAAGTAACGTCTTTACTTGCAAATGCAGACACAAGATCAGCGTCAGAAGTATTCACTATAGTTAAGTCTTTTTCAGACAAACCTACGGTTGATAGCGCACGAGCCAATAAGTAATGAGAGACACTTAACTCGACTAAATTAACCTTCTGACCTTTTAAATCAGAAATCTTCGTTTTATTTTTAAGTACTACACCATCGTTTCCATTAGAAAAGTCGCCAACAATTAACGCCGTACTATCTAGACCACCCGCAGCAGGAATAGTTAATGCATCCATATTGGTCATTGTACAGCCATCAAATTCATTAGCACTATACTGCGTGATGGATTCAATGTAATCATTGATCTGAACAACTTCTATGTCGATATTATATTTATCAGCCCACTTTTTTACGATGCCGCTTTCAGCGCCGTATCCCCATGGCATCCAGCCTACATAAATAGACCAGCAAATTTTGAATTTTTCTCTTGATGAAGACCCTACTGAAGCAACCTCCGCCACTTTATGAGGTACATCTGCCGTTGTTGTAGATTTTTTATCTGAACAGGCACTAAACAATAGGAAAATACTGATGATAGGTAATACTAGGAATAACTTGGATATAATTTTTCGCACAATGAAAACCTCTGAAGAGTTGAGTTAATATCACAATTCACCATAAAAAATTACAGTAAATTTTCGAATCTCCCGGGCTTTTATCCCGCCGTGTGACCTTCTCTCTCCAAGGTTGAGTGCTCTCGGACCAGTCGTTAAGCCTTAGCTTAACCGGAACCCTAGCGCTCTATTTGAGTTTTAATATTAACGACAAACATATAAAGATGCAAGCCTTACCATAAAATATTGCTTCTTTGCATTCTATAAACAAAGAATAAAACTTGATTTAGAATGTATACACATCAAACCGTACACATTAAAATTTTGAACAATTTATAAAAAATATGTCTCGCTTATCAATCTTGTATCAAGCCATTAAATATCTTCCTCCTTGAACACGTTCTATTAAAAACTCACTTTTCTATCCATTTCATTTCTCTCGGATTGACGAAAATTTCATTACAGCAACTCTCAAAGATAGGCCAAAAAAACTCATTCACACCAAACATTGAAACACTCCTATCAATGAACTCAGAACCAATTAAATAAGACATTCACTCTGTAAGGTAATGATCAATGCTCTCTCGTGTCGTGGAACTCGAGGTCGGGCCAGCGCTCTTCGGTGAGCTGGAGGTTGACGCGACTGTTGGCGAGATACGTGAGATGTCCACCGCCGTCGACGGCCAAGTTTTGCGAATGCTTTTGGGTGAATTCTTTGATTTTCTGATCGTCACCTTCGATCCAGCGCGATGAAAAAACATTGACATTTTCGTAGCTGGCGTCGACTTTGTATTCGTGTTTTAAACGATACACTACCACTTCAAACTGCAACACACCGACCGCCCCAACGATGATGTCGTTGCGCTCCATCGGGAAAAACACTTGCGTGGATCCCTCTTCCGCGAGTTGTTGTAATCCTTTGCGCAGTTGTTTGGTTTTTAACGGGTCTTTTAAGTGAATGCGTCGAAACAGTTCCGGCGAGAAATGCGGAATGCCGGTGAATTTGAGGTCTTCGCCACTGGTAAACGTATCGCCAATTTGCATCGTTCCGTGATTGTGCAGCCCGATAATATCGCCTGCCACAGCGCCTTCAGCAATCTCACGATCGCCTGCTTTGAACGTCACCGCATCCGCGATGCGCACGTCTTTTGCCAAGCGCACGTGACGCAGCTTTAATCCTTTTTCGTACGAACCAGAACAAATGCGCATGAAGGCAATGCGGTCGCGATGCTTAGGATCCATATTGGCTTGAATTTTAAACACGAACCCCGTGAAGTGTTCTTCATTCGCTTCAACATCTCGTGTGTTCGTTTTGCGCGATAACGGCGACGGTGCCCACTTAACAAAATCATCCAGCATTTCACGAATGCCGAAGTTTGCCAAGGCCGTGCCAAAAAACACCGGCGTCATTTTCCCTGTTAAATACAGATCGAGTGAAAACTCATGGCTTGCGCCTTTCACCAACTCCAACTCATCTCGGATTTCTTCTTTGTACAGACCTAAAAACTCGTCGGCTTCGGGACTGTATAAGCCTTTGATAGTCAAATCATCTGAGAGAGTGTAGTTAAAGCCACTTTGAAACACGTGAATGGTGTCGGTGTAGAGGTTGTACACCCCTTTGAATTCTTTGCCCATGCCGATGGGCCAATTGATCGGTGAGGCTTGAATGCCCAACTGCTCTTCCACGTCGTCCAACAAGTCGATGGGTTCACGGATGTCGCGGTCCATTTTGTTGACGAAGGTGAAGATGGGCGTGTCGCGTAAACGACAAATGTTCATGAGTTTGATGGTTCGACCTTCGACGCCTTTCGCACCGTCGATCATCATCAACGCAGAATCCACCGCCGTCAGTGTGCGGTAGGTGTCTTCACCAAAGTCAGCGTGTCCTGGTGTGTCCAAGAGATTGACCACCGCGTCACGATATGGGAACTGCATGACCGAAGACGTCACCGAGATGCCACGCTCTTGCTCCATTGCCATCCAATCCGAGACCGCGTGTCGATCCGCCTTTTTGCCTTTCACACTACCCGCCACCTGTATCAGTTGTCCTTGAAGCAACAGCTTTTCCGTCATGGTGGTTTTACCGGCATCGGGATGCGAAATGATCGCAAAGGTACGGCGTTTTTGGATGTTTTCTGCAATGGATGACGACATGAGGGCACACTTGAAAGAATGGGAAGGCGCATTATAAAGTAATTTGCCAGCACGGTCATCCAATCACCTCACCCGATCGTACACTCCAGCCTCATCGCCACAGACTATTTCACGACACGAGCCGACGCTTAGCCATAGCGCTGTTGTATGAGTTGCTCTCGCTGAACCAGCCACTCTCGTAGCGGTTCTTGTAAGTGGCTATGCGCTTCTGGCAAGGCATCAATGTGTGCGATGTATTCATCCACACTCAGCTCTTTCGCAGACACAGGGGCTTTGGGATTGTTGAGACAATACGCCACCCACTCCGCCTTTTGCTCTGCATTCAGCGTCTGTGAAAAATGACGTGCTTGATAACGCCATTGAAGCTCATTTAAGCGCTCGTCTTGGAACATCGGCAGTCCCTTTGACCATTGATCATCATCGGCTAACTGCACCGTTTCACAATTGGCGACGTCTTGACCACAGAAAAATCCACCGCCATACAACTGCTCATCCACCACGCGTTCCAAGGCCCCTGATCCAGCCGATTCAGCGCTGCGTTTAAACACGGTGCTCAGCTTTAAATCCAACAAGGCGCGATCCGCATTGAGTACGGCGTTCATGTGTTGTTCGCATTGCGCCATGTCGATGCCCAATCGCGTTTGCAGTGTGTCGTCGAGCAACTTGGCAGGCGACAGCATCGGCGATTTATTGATCGCAATCGTCACCAGTGGCAGAGACAACTCGCGCTGATCGCGCTTACGATACATGTTGTCCGCGATGGCGTGTGCGTCGGCGCTTAACACATCCTCTGGCGACTGCGTCAGATCCAGCGCAATGATGGCGTTTTTATTGGTTGGGTGCGTGGCCACTGGCATCACCAAGGTCGTGCACCCCTGCTCCACTGGAAAATACGCCGACGTAAACAAGACCGGTCGTCGATTGAACACGTCCAACTGCTGAGCCACATTCTTTTTGTCGCGCAACTTGAACGCGTAATCAAACAAGCGTGGTTTTTTCTCTTTCAACAGTTTGGCCAGCGCGATGGTGGCTTCCACATCCGACAAGGCATCGTGTGCTTTTTCATGGAGTAAACCATTGGCTTTTGATAAGTGCTCCAACTTAAAGCTGGTCACGCCTTTCTCGTTCAACGGCCACTCAATGCCATTAGGACGCAACGCAAAACACATGCGCATGACGTCGATCAAATCCCAACGTGAATTACCCTGCTTCCACTCACGATCGTACACGGGATAAAAATTACGATAGAGCATGTGACGCGTGACTTCGTCATCAAACTGCAAACTGTTGTAGCCCACACTGCAGGTGTTCGCTTGATTTAATTCAGCGTGAATCAAACGCACAAACTCACGCTCCGACACACCCTTCGTCAATGCGGTTTGAGGTGTGATGCCAGTAATCGCACACGCTTGGGGGTGTGGCAATCGATCCAATGCAGGCTGGTTGTAAATCACCAAGGGCTCGCCGACGATGTTCAAATCCATGTCGGTGCGCACACCTGCAAATTGCGAGGGGCCGTCGATTGCAGGACTGACGCCCCACGTTTCGTAATCGTGCCAATAGAATGTGTCTGTCATGTGACTGTCCTGATTATCTGCCTAGTTTTGTGCTGACGTATATTCTAATGTTATTCGTCATCATTGGACTGTGCCGTATGATGCTCAACCACACTGTGATCTAGCTCACGATGGATGCACACCTGAAGATCAAGTGCACTAAGGCCGAATAAAGCGCTTCGCTCTGTTCGCCGCCAAGCTCACCAAATCACCGTACACCAATAAGCTCATTAAGATGAATACCGTACCAAGCATCATCCATTGCGTCACCACTTCGTCTAAAAAAAATGCGCCCAACCACAGCGCCATCACCGGTGTGATTAACGGAATGAGCGACACCACTGCCACACTGATCTGACTTAACACGTAGAAATACGCCATAAAGCCAATGACCGTGCCAATCACCGCCAAGTAGACAACAGCCAAACCGCTGCTGACGCTCATGTCGAGCGCGCTGAGTCCATGCTCAAATCCCTCCACACACCACCAGGTGATGATCAAACCCGGTACGGCAAACAACAGCGCCCCCAAAGTTTGCTCCATGGCGTGTACAGTGCCGTCTTTTTGACACGCTTTGATGCACACCTGACTGAATGAGAACGCGACCGTCGACAACAAAATCAATGAAATTCCAATCCACGATTGTGCGTCCAACTTCACGTGCTCACTGAAAATAATCATCAAGCCAACGAGCGCCAATGCAATCGCACACACCTTGCGCACACTGCCTAACGATTCTTTCAGCAGCAGACTGGCAAACAAGGCTGAGAAGATCGGATTCAACGCAAAAATCAACGCGATCAAACCCGACGGTATGTACTGCGCAGCGACATACACAAAGCTCATGTTTGGGAAGATACCAAACCCTGCGGCAAGGTAAATTTTCCAATGCTTTAACTTAAGCGCGGCGTCGGGTTTCGCCACCGACACGATGAGCGAGACCACGATCAATGCCAACAACATACGGCACATCACCGACGCAGAAGCGGACAAGCTGTTGTTACTGATGACAATCGCCATCGGCGTGGTGGACCACACCGCAACGACACATAGATAACTCATGATAACGGCCATAGTGACCTCCTTTGGTTTTGCGCTACGTTTGCGCTTCATCGCGCACGGTATGTATGAGTTACCCAAACTCATCGCAAAACAATGGTTAAAAAAAAAAACCGCAGCCTGAGCTGCGGTTTTTAAACAAACAGACCCTCTTTAATCGATTAGGTGATCAACCACTTATGCATCACAATCACGCGCGCGCGCGCAGGCAAACGGACGGCCGTCAGCGTCGAGAGAATGTGCAATGAATTAATCGAGAATGTCATAAAAATAATCTATTCGTGTAAATGATGGATTGAGTGTAACGCCAAACTTTGCCCACACTCAACCTTTTTCATATTTTTTTCGGGTTATTTTGCCGCATCAGCGATTTTTTGTTTCCAAATCAACGGACCCGTTTTATGAGCCGACTCACCCGTGCTGTCGACCGCAACGGTCACTGGCATGTCTTCCACAGTGAATTCGTAGATTGCTTCCATACCCAGCTCTTCAAACGCGACCACGCGCGATTCACGAATGGCTTGAGACACAAGATACGCCGCACCACCCACAGCCATCAAGTACACCGACTTGTTGTCTTTAATCGCTTCGATGCCCAGTGGCCCACGCTCGGCTTTACCGATCATACCCGCTAAGCCTGTTTGCTCAATGACTTGGCGTGTGAACTTGTCCATACGCGTTGCCGTCGTTGGACCAGCAGGCCCGACCACTTCGCCTTCAATTGGATCGACCGGCCCTACGTAGTAAATAAAGCGCCCTTTTAAATCCACTGGCAAGTCGTCACCGCTGTTTAAAATGTCGACAATTTTCTTATGTGCCGCATCACGCCCTGTGAGCATCTTACCCGACAGTAATAAGGTTTGACCTTGCTTCCAGCTTTGAATGTCGTCTGCGGTGATGTCTTGTAAATTCACTCGCGTGACTTGATCCGAGTCGTTGCTTGAAATCACGGGCCAATCATCCAACGATGGCACTGGCATCGTCGCAGGTCCCGTTCCATCCAAGGTGAAATGTGTGTGACGTGTTGCCGCACAGTTTGGAATGATCGCCACAGCTTTGTTGGCCGCGTGCGATGGGTAATCCAATACTTTGACGTCCAATACGGTGGTCAAACCGCCTAAGCCTTGCGCGCCCACACCGGTTTGGTTGACCTTTTCGTACAATTCCAAACGCAGTTCTTCTGCGCGTGTTTCTGCGCCTTTTGCTTGCAAGTCTTGAATGTTGATCGGTTCGAGTAAGGACTCTTTGGCGAGCAACATCGCTTTTTCTGCCGTGCCACCGATACCAATGCCGAGCATACCTGGTGGACACCAACCTGCGCCCATTTCAGGAATTTTTTTCAATACCCAATCAACCACTGAATCCGAAGGGTTCAACATCGCGAATTTTGACTTCGCTTCTGAGCCGCCGCCTTTGGCCGCTAAATGAATTTCACATTGATCACCTGCTACGATTTCATAATGCACAACCGCGGGAGTGTTATCGCCCGTGTTCTTTCGAGCGCCATCTGGGTCAGCCAAGATGGACGCGCGTAAGATGTTAGATGACAAACCGTACGCTCGACGAACGCCTTCGTTGACCATATCGGTCACGGTCATGTCCGTATCCCACTGAACGTTCATACCCACTTTCAACACCGCTGTCACAATCCCCGTGTCCTGACAAATCGGACGATGCCCCTGTGGCACACATACGCGAATTGATCAAAATCTGACCCATTGCGTCTTTTGCCGCAGGGGATTCTTCTCGCTCATACGCCGCCGTTAACGCCTGTATGAAATCTTTTGGGTGATAGTATGAGATGAACTGCAACGCATCGGCGATGCTGTTGATGAAATCATCTTTGCGGATAACGGTCATGAAGGTCTCCAAATGAGCTGTAATGAATGTGACAATTTGGCGTCATTATACATGACCTGAGCCGATTATGAATTTGAGAAATGGCGGTGTCAGACATCGTAATAAACACCTTCGACAGTTGATTTAGGCGGAATTTATCAACATACTTGATGTCTGAGATACACAGAGCGTCAATACGTGTCCTCAGAGTACGCGTTCTTTTTACATACGTTTATACACTTCTTTAAAATAGGTTAACCGCCATGATGACATTGTCCCCTCTTCGCTGCCTTTCGTTGCTCACGCCACTGCTCTTCGCAGGCTGTATGCAAAGCGTCAGCATCAAACCCGTCGCGACAGACTTACCTGCGTTGGCCAACGTCAACATACAATCATCCACCGTGCAGTTCTATGCCATGGCCAATGGCTGCAGCACCAATGAAAGCTTTGAAGCGCAAGTCGTCGATACCTCGGAAACACCCAGCTGGCAAGTGGTTCGTTTAAGACCTGATTTATGCCGTCGCTCATCCATGCAGACGAAATTTGACATCCCACTGCCCAAGGCAACCTTGTCCATAGAGAAACTGCTGAACAAGACATCGAGCATTCCAGCAAGGCAATAAGCTCACTGTCGATCTACCGATACTATTCAAACATAAAAAAACCGCGTTCATGAATGCGGTTTTTTTATGTTTATTGCATTGACTGACAACCCTCACTCAAAGGTTCTAGATTAGCGCCCTAAAAACAGTCTACGCGAAGGCTCAAAGGATTACTCACTGCAGAAGGCAGTATAACGATTAAGGTGTCACTTTGTTTAATTGGAACCAACATGCGTGATCGGCGTTGACAGGTCGATGCTGCGCTCGGTGGCGATGTTGAGCACGATTTCTTTCAACTCTCGACGCAGCGGCAATAATTTATTCACTTGTTTCACGTAGTAGAACACCTGCCATTCGACGGCGTGATCGCCTGTGTCGTTCACAGAGATTTCCACATCGTGGACAAAATTAATGTCTAAGCCAGATTCCTCGGCGTGTTTGAAGGCGGTTTCAAACATCTTACGCGCATCGTCTGGCGAGGTGCTGTAGCCCAGTTTAAAGCTTAAGCTGTCGCGATAGCCTTTGGCCGAGGCAAACTTTGACAGATTGGTAATCGAGAAGTCGCGAATTTTGGAATTCTTAATCATCATTCGACAGTTGTTCGTCAGACTTAACAATTCGGTATGAAAAAATCGCGTCTTGTAAATCACCCCAAGATGGTCGTCGCCATCGGAGAACAGCACCACATCGCCCTCGTCCCAGATGTTACTGTTGAGCAGAATCAATCCACTGATGATGTCCGGAGCCCACGAGCCTTGTGTTAATCCCAGCATGACCCCAATAAAACCTAATACGCCACCTGTCTGCAACAGCGAATCAAAACCCAGCGTGCGAATGATCACGATCAAGGTAATCACAGCGATTAAGATATTGGCCAGTAAGGTGATTAAGCGCGCTTCATAGGTTTCAATGTATTGATCGGCCTTGTTGCTGTCGTTTTGCTTGAGCTGCCCGTACTGCCTCAGCACTAAGAACCGCGCGAGATTCATTGAGAAATAGGAGAAATAGGCGATGCAGACAATTTTGATGACTTGAAACAATAAGGATTGCTGGTTGTCCGCTAACTGATTCAACCCCACCACGTACATGATGTACAAAAACAAGATGAGGACGTTTAAGCCGCGGAAAATGGTGAGTCGTCGTTTAAATTCAGGCGACGATTGCTCAAAGGCCAGCACCTTACGAAAAATCAGCCTCGAACACAAAATAAATGTGACATTGATCGCAATGATCAACCAATGCACTGGTTCAAAATAATTCAACACCGTCTCTATTGCCACAGCAGACCTTCCCCTTTTGATTCCAACAGTCAATCCATTGTTTCATAACGGCGTGTAAACTTCTATGAGGGGCAAACCACACAGAACCTAATTGTTGTCTGCGTGGCGGCATGGGAGGTCATTCAAGCATTAACAATCGTGCGACACTATGACACATGCTTTCCATGAAGGTATTGGCCAAACCCTCGTGTTTTTCCAAACTCAGACGTGAAACCCACGTCGGCTTGATACGCCAACTGGCCATTAATAATCGTGTGCGTGACCGCATCGTTTCGATTCACCACTCGCGTCACATCAAACGGTTCAAAATACTCTTCATGATAGTCCCAGACTCCGTCATGCAGCCCTTCTGGGTCTAAGATCACAATATCGGCTCGATCACCTTCTCGAAGGTAACCCGCGTCCAATCCGTACCAATCACCCAACTCACCCGTTAAGCGATGAATCGCATGTTCCCAAGTTAAGACATTTCTGTGTTCTTTTTTGGCGTTGCTGACATACGCCAGCATACTGATCGGGAAATGATAAAACGCCAAGTTTCGTAAATGCGCGCCTGAGTCGCCAAAGCCAACATGAACGTTTTCATTGGCAATGAGTTTTTCCATGACCTCTTTGCGGTGATTGCCGAGGTCAGCGCCCCAACGTAAATCATCACGATGTTCTTGCACCACATTGAGATAGGCCTCAACAGGCTCTTCATTGCGCATTTTCCCGATCTCAGCAAAGGTTTTATTGATATAGTCTTTATTTGGGCAATCGATCACATACGCATCAGAAAAATCTCGATTCCACATCCCTGCACTTAATACTTTTTTCAATGCGGCATGGAATTCTTCACGCCAAGTAGGATCCAATATTTTTGCGTATTGATCTCCCTTCACTTTGATATCACGCAGTACTTCACCCGATGCAAATTCTTCAAAGTGCCCAAAGTCTAATCCGTCTGCATAAAACACCAACGGAGTGGGCAAGAATTGAAACTGAAGATCGCCTCGTAACACATTATTCGAAAACCACGACCCCATGGGGCCAAGCCAATGTAAATACGGTTGAGCCTTGAGATCTAAAACGGTGAGCATGGTGGTTTTCAATTTCTTTCGGAAAAACCCACACGCTTCGATCAAAAATAAGAAGATGTTCACTTTACCCACCGCATCGGGTGCGCTCTGTAAAATACCGCCACGCTTTCTTAACACGCGATGCAAGCGTCTGTATTCTTTCCACGTCGCATACGTAGATGGCAATGAAGAAGACCACGCTCTATCACCGTGTACTTTGTCTAACTTGGTGGTCATCGTCGACAAGCCAAGAAACCCTGCGTCCAACGCCTCTTCTAAGATGGCTTCCATTTGACGCAACTCGCCTTCAGTAGCTTTGATTGTCGCATCAACCGAACGCTCCAAGCCCATCACCGAGGTACGAATATCTGAATGTCCAAGATACGTTGCCACATTAGGGCCTAAGTGTTGAGTCTTCAGAAAGTCTGCATATTCTTGTGGCGTGTTCCATGTCTTACGCTGTTCCAGTGTAGACAGAACGATGTCTCTGGGCACCGCTTCAACACGAGAAAAAATGTCCGCTGCGTCCAATGGAGAACACGAGACCATGCTCAACGAACACAAACCGTTAACGACGGTCGTGATGCCATGACGCACCGATTCGCTCAATTCAGGCGCGACAATGACTTCAGCATCATAGTGCGCATGAGGCTCAATAAATCCAGGGCACACCCACTTTCCACTGGCATCAATGACTTCTGCGCCCTCTTCATTCAGTTCAGACTCACTGACTGCAACGACTTTAGAGTTGATCACACCAAGATGCTTTACACCATGAGCTGTTTTAGAGCCGTCAAAGTATCGGCCATTTTTTATTACCAAATCAAATGTCATAGAATCACCCTAAACAGTGTCAATAAATTACTTATTTTTAATGTTTGCACTTGTATCAAAAAAAATCGCGCCGTTAAACGCGGTTCCTTTGATCATTTTCGGTCTATTTAAACAGATAGCGCATTTGGATACCACATGTTATCGAATAACTGTGCCCGTCAATATCAGCACCCATAAAGAAATCGGTGTGCATGATAAACACCTTTGATCAGCGGTTGATGAAATTTACGATGATGAGACAGATATCATTAAACGATTCAATGCCTCATCACCCTTAACTCATCGTTTACTACCAGGCATAGGCACATGATTTCTGGTTCTGTGCGTTCACGGTAAACGTATTCGTTACCCCTTCGTACGCTTGAGGCGCTTGATTCGCATCTTGTCGAGCCGTCGTTCGATACACCACGCGATACTGCCCTTCGACCGCCGTTACGGGGATACGCCAACGAATCGTTAACGTCGAATTCGTTGTCGGAAGAAGTAAAGGAATCGCACTGTTAGTTCCCCACTCTAAATCGGTTTCTGGATCAGCATCGGTTACAACGGTTGTCCATGTTTGATTGTCAAAACGCTGAATATCAAAATAAGAACCGTTGCGATAAACATCCCAGTTTGGACTCCCTGCTTGATATTCGATTTCCATAACATCACCCACACCATAGCCTTCTGCGGGGCGTCTGATCAGCTCAGAAAATTCATAATCTCCTGATGAATCGACTCGCGATTCTTTATTTGCTAAAGAGAGATCGGGTAAATTGGTCCGCCTATTTAAGTGTGGCTCAACAGAATTATCTATTTGGCGCTGCATGCGTTCGATCACGCCGAGAAAGGACTGTTGAACGGCGGCTAAAGACCACGGACCAAACTGTGTCGACGCGCCTTCATAACCTTGAACCGCATACTCTTCACGCGTTGTAAGGTATTGCACATAATCATTTGAATAGCCCGAAACAACCGCATAATCAACGCCCATGGAGCGCAACTTTGGTAACAGCATGCTACGTAAGCGTCTACCGGCCATGGTGGTCACTTCCCATGGCAACGCAATTAAAGCGAGATTACCAATTTTAACAATTTGCAAGGGCAGCTTAACTGGCGTGCTGAGAACGCCTTTATCGCCCATCGCTTGAAAAATAGGTTTTTCAGCCTGACACGTTAAATCCAACTGCCCTTCTTCAATCTCTTTAGGTCGTGCTTGCGCTGAACAACTCGCACTTGCCATCGCCAAGCCAACAACGCCCATCACCCCGTACGTAGCAATTCTATCCATACTTTCAAATACATTGGGTAAGTTGCCACAAGCCATATTGCCACCCACTAGCAACAGTCGCGGCATACTGACGCCGAGTGCAGGGTCACATGTTCGTTTGATGTCACTGTTGAGTGCATCGGGATGCTCCATACTTGAGAGCACGTCTGGATGCGACACGGTAATGTCATTCATTTGAATGTACTCTAAACGATAATCAATACTGCCTGACACACGACGTTGTTGAGGATCTTCAGCTAATACCAGTGCGTTATTGAGTTGCTGTGCACTGGAGCTGAGCATATTGACGATTGACGGTTTAATCTCATCGCCCAAGACATCGGTGAACAGTTTGGGTAAGCGTGGGTTATTATCACGTGGTATCCCCGTATAACGAATCGGTACCGCATCACCTGGATCCGATTGGAAGAAACCAGCAATGAACGTGGGATCAACGCTCGATTCGTTGATCATGCGCTCATACCAATACGCAGGATATCCTTTGTTGTCTCCTGAGGTCATCATCAACCCATCATTAAACGGCGCCGTCGTCGGATGGATTGCAAACCAATTCAAAAAACCAGCCAATTGATTATCCGCACCCACTACATTGAGCTGAGTCACGAGTTTGTTGGTCGTGATTTGTTCGCCATTTGTATCGAGATAACGTTGGCGCTCTGCTTCTTGGTTGCTGTCATACGCGAGCAGATTACGATTGGTTGAGGTATTCAATAACTCATTCATCGCGACGTTCATGGTCACGGGCGATGCCGTTTGATACTTCTTATAAGCCAACTTAATGGATTCATAAATGCCGTCGGAAAAAGCATCTAACACACCCAACTTCGACCCTAAGTGCGTTAAGTCATAGCCAGAATGCAATGAGTGCCCACCGGGCAGGCTGTGCGTATGAGTGGCGCTGATCATGACACTGTTCGGGTCAATATTAGCTGTTTCAGGATCATTGCTCAGCCGTTTGAGAACGCCCTCTCGTGTCGCCCTGTGAACAAATGCGGCGTCCACATTCACCAAGACCACAGACTTATTGGTACACGTCTCACCGATCACAAAGGCTCGCGAATAACCTCGCTGATTAATTCCTTTGAGTGTCATAGTGGGGTCTTCTGTGCCCGCCTGTACTCGACCAGCCCATGGGCCACTGATGTCTGCACGAGCTGCACTGAATTTGTAGGTCACATTGTCGGCACAGACACCGTTCTTGACGCCGAATGGTTGAGGCAGGCCATTTTGCGCAGGCGCATCACGATACACATACTCATCTGAAACGTAATCTTCAGTTTCTTCCAAGCTGTAATTGAATTGTCCTCGCGTGTTGACGAGTTGGGAATATTGTTGAATGAACGGATGTTGCTTAAAACATTGAACGGCTTGATTGTTAACCGTCGTTGGAATCCGCGCGCTGGGCACACTCGGAGTGGGTCTTGCCTCATTACTCATTGCTTCTGTACGTTGTGACGTCTCACTGCAAGCAAACAGTCCAAACACACACATTATCGCCACGACAAGAGACCCACAGTCCATGAGCTGTGATTTTATAACATTATTCATTACGGCACCTTATTAGTTAGTTCTATTATTTTTTAACTAAAGTTCCTTGTGTTACACCCCTTTAACATTCCAATATCAAAGGTTTTTATTGCTCCTTCATATGTAGCTTTTAGTTTTTTTCAACATAAACAATCTACTCATTTTTCCAACAAACGACTCGAACATCTCCGTGATACGTTGATGTAACTAAGCAGCCCTCTGGAAAGTCTATATCGACAAGGTATCATCGCCGTTTAACAGCCTGTGAATGCTCTTTTTAGCATTCTAAGCTCAGTGCTACAGAAATGATACGTTTCTAATCAAGATATACTCAAACGAGCGTTATTTAAATCGATATTTCATCTGGACGCCATACGTCGTCGAATAACTGTGCCCGTCACTTTCAATATCCATAAAGTAATCTGTGTGCTTGGACTCCAGTAATTTGGTGAACGCCACGCGCGGTGCGATGGTCACGTTTTCATTGGGTTTGTATTTAGCTCCGAGCACCAAGGTTTGACGTCCGTCAGTCGCACCACGTACACCGCCACCACGACCGTAGCGATCGCCTTCCCACATAAAACGTCCGCCCGCTGAGAATTTGTCATTGAACTTTTTACCAAGACCAACGTATTTGATCGCAATGTGCTTATCGAACATGCGCACGTTCAAGGTAAGCGGCACAGGCGAATCTTGAGAAATTGCGACCGTATCTAAATCACCCCACTTTGATAACACGTAACCAAACGACATACCCATCTGCCACTTCTTACTGATACCCGTTTGCAACGACAAGTCATACGTTTCAGGCAATAACCAATCGGCGTAGCCATTGTGTGTGGTTTTAAACACAGGCTCTGTAAAGCTGCCTTTCATTTCATGTTCAGATTTACCGGTATACATCAAGGCCGCGCGTATATTAAAGGACGGCTTCTCATACGACACACCAATACGCGGTACGATTTCTTTTGAGCCTTTCAAATCAAATGCCAAGTCGCCTTGTAACTTAACCGGCAAGGTCGCACCCGCAACAAACCCTGGCAACGTGATGCCAGGGATACCGGCAATCCCGCCCAGAGTAAGCGGTTTAGAGCTGGTGTCTAGGGAAAGCGCTACATTTAAGTTTCGCTGCGTCGCACCCAACATAACTTTGAATAGGCCGTCTTTGTCCTCGTTCAACGCCAAACTACACAATGCGGTATTTTCACCGCCTTCCAGCAAGGTTTTCTTAGCGCCGAGCGGCAATTGATCACCATAATCAGAACGCACTGAATACGCGGTCGGATCGTGTTGCAACATACATGCGAGACGCGTTGATAAATCCGCTTTAATCGCAACGTAACGTTGCTCGTAATGCGTCAACGGGTTCTGCGCTGTGTACTCCTCATCACCAAACTTTTGCGTCGCCTTCATGGTCCGTTTTGGATTGAGATTCAAATAAGAAAATGTCGCTGACATCCCTTCATCAAAGATGCTGTCGTATGGATGCACACTGGCATCGTAGCCGCCTGAATAACTCAGCGTCGAGGCACCCAACAGCCCAGCCAAGGCTAAGGTATGTAGAACGGTTCTGTCTTGTCTATTTCGTTTCATATAATTGCATTCCAAATTATAATTATTATCTATCAATGCACTGATTAAGCCTTTAGAGTGTGGACGTCATCGTCTCTAATTATTATTGGCCTCTAAAAAATCCATCATGACCCGAGCCGTTTCTTTTGGTTTTTCCACCATAGGTACATGACCACATTCATCAAACACATGCACTCGTGCGTGAGGCATTGCTACCTGCATTTTTTCAACAGAAGACACATGTATGACCTTGTCTTGCTTACCCCATATAATCAGAACCTCCATATCGAGATCCTTTAAATAAGGTTCCAGCGCACTGACGGCCTTGCCGTCTTTGTTTAAATCTTCGAACAACTTGTGGTGTAAATCCGCCAACCCGATAAAGCGCTTTGACACGGCCTCAATAATAAACTCAGGAAGAGGCGGTTGTTTGTAAAACAGCAAATCAAATTTGGCTTTAAATTCATCCAAGCTTCTCACCACATATGGGTTCTTATTCTCGTTTAAACCCTGCGTTAATGCAACTGTTTTCAGGCGACTGTCAATGCCAGCGTTGTCAATAAGTATCAGTTTATCAATGAATTGTGGGTGCTGACTTGCAAACCGTCCTGCGACAATTCCTCCCATGGAATTGCCCACCAAGGTGAACTGAGTGAGCTTGAGTTGCTCGACTACGTCACGGACAAATGACACATACGATTCCACTGTATAGTCGGCCTCTAAGGACTGAGGTTGTGTCTTACCATGCCCAATTAAATCAACCGCAATGACACGATACGCTTTCAGCTCTGACGCCACGTCTAACCAATTGTCTTTCGATCCCGTAATGCCGTCGCGACAGGAGCTACATCATTTTCAAGGCCAGTGCATGTGTCCACTTAAGTGACACACGAATCAACCGACTTAAGAAGGCGGCGTCGAGACCCACTATGATTTCTAAGCGATTGCGCTCAACGCCTCGCAAAATGATGTTCGCGGCCTGTTCAGGCGTGGTACGCGCCAAATTGTTATTAAAGTGCGCGCTGGACTGTTCTTTTGTGTATTTCTTTCCGACCTGCTCTTTGTAGGTGGCGAAATTAGCAATATTGGTTTTAATGCCGCCGGGGCACGCATACGAACACTTGATGTGGCTATTACGTACTCGCTCTTCTAAATGCACGCTCTGAGTAAACCCTCTGACCGCAAACTTGGCTGAGCAATAGGCCGTTTGATTCGGCACACCCGACAAGCCAAACAAACTCGATACATTCACAATATGTGCGTCATCACTCTCTCTCAAGTATGGTAGAAATTCCTTAGTGCCATACACCACACCCCAAAAATTAATGTTCATCATGTGCTCCATATCTTCATAAGACATGTCCTCTACATTCACACTCAG
>CANNZV010006332.1:0-18764 GCA_947561585.1 Caprella mutica
CAGCAGGTGTATAAGGCGCGGACACACCAAGATTAACTGCAGGGTCAAACTTGAGAATAAACAAAAATACTCCGACAACGACTATAGGAGAAGAGATCAGGTACATCACCTAGAAGAACAATCCGAGGAGGATACACCGGATTACTACTACGAACGAAAGGAAGAAGATTCAGAATGACTAGTTAGTTTATCCAATACTACAGAGATAGAGAATAGACTTAAGATTCCCATGATAAAAGTTCAGCTTATCGGTATAAATAAGAATGAAGAACTGAGCGCCCTAGTCGATAGTGGAGCTAGCGTCTCCCTAGTTAGCTGAAAATATTATAGTAAATTTAGGGGAGCAGGGGAAAATAGAAACTCAAAACAAACGGGTGTACGACGCGCAAGGAAACCTAATTCCTATAATAGGAAAGGTGGTGATGGCAATAGAAACGCTAAATGGTAAAATAGAAGGAGACTTTTTGGTCTTCACAGAATTAAATAAGGGAAGTGTCCAAGTCCTATTGGGAATGAATATCCTTAAGCATGCTATAGTAAACTTTCCTCAACAAGAATTACAGTTCATAGACAACCAATCAGTAAGTGAAAGAAATACTGAAGAAACCGTAACCATGATCATTCAGTCCAAGAAATTATATAATAAGGGACCGGTAAACTCAAGAATAATCGTATTGGAAGAAGAGCAGGGAAAGGAAACGCTCGATAAAAACGAAGAAGAAAACGATCCAAGGATAAGAAACGAAGCGGAAAATGATACTGGTCGACAGAGAAACGTGAGTAACGTGAGTATACACCTGAAAGAGGAACTCACGGTAGCTAAGAATTCAGTGAACACCATTCAAGTGAAAATTGCCAATAAGAAGATCAAGGAAAACGAAGATTTAATTATTCATCACGGAGAACCGCGGTTCGGGTTATTAACCTCGAACGCAATCACGAGGGTAACTGACGGGAAAATAACGGTCAGTATAACTAACGCAAGTGATAAGGATGTAACCCTCAGTCAAGGTACAATATTGTGCCTAGCAGAAAAAGCAAAGATGGAAAATATCCACAGCATCACCGCAAATAATTCATCAGTGAAGGAACACGAAGAACCAGAAACACTGCCACCAGTGCAGTGGGAAGATGTAACCTGTGGGAATGAAGAAATGAAAGGGAAAGTGATGACACTCCTTAATACGTATAGGCAGGTATGTTGGTTGAAAGGAGAACCGCTCGGGAATTACAGAGGACAGCCGCTTGAAATTACTCTGAAAGAAGACAGAATAATCAACAAGCCGCCATACCGGATTCCGCACGCCAGGCAAGGACCCTTAGATGTAGAAATTAAAAAACTGTTGGAACAAGGAGTTATAAGGAAGTCTTCCTCCAACTACAACGCCCCCCTTATAATCGTACCTAAGCCCGGTGGTGGAATAAGGCCTTGTATAGATTTTAGATGTTTAAATAAGATAACGGAACCGATAACATTTCCTATTCCCAAGATAGCAGACCTCCTTAACTCGCTGCAAGAAACGAGAGTCATCTCCAATTTAGATCTAATTTCGGCATACCATCAATGCGAGATTAAGGCAGAGGATTGCCACAAAACCGCGTTCACGGTAAGAAATTCAAAGTATGAGTTTCGTAGGGTACCATTTGGGCTCTCCTCGGCACCAGGGTATTTTAGTAGGGTAATAAATGAAGTACTCTACGACATCTTAGGAACGCATGCCTTGTCATATATGGATGACATCATAATCTTCTCTGCCACCAAAGAAACCCACCTAGACAAGATCAAGACAGTGTTGGAGAAGCTACAGGAGGCCAACCTCAAAATAAAGATCACCAAATGTCGGTTCTTCACTTCATCCGTGAAGTTCTTGGGATATACGGTGGACGAACATGGACTAAGGATGGATGAGGACCGGATCAAGGCAGTCCGGAAACTACCATATCCCACGAGTAAGAAAGAATTGCAGGCTTTTCTAGGAGCCTGCAATTACTTCCGCATCTTCGTCCGCAACTTTTCAGGTATAGCTGATCCATTGTATCAACTTCTCAGAAAAGGCGTAAAATTCGAATGGGATGAAAAGAAGAAGGAGGCTGTAGATTCTCTTAAGGAGAAACTGTGCAACAGCCCAATCTTAAAGATCCCGGATTTCTCTAAGGTATTCTTCATCCACACGGATGCATCCCTAGTGGGCCTGGGCTCAGCCTTGATGCAAGAAATAGACGGGGTATTACACCCACTGTCATATGTCAGTAAATGCCTGAGTGAGACCCAAAGGAATTATTCGGCCACGAAGAGAGAGATGTTAGGTTTAATTTTCGCACTAGAGCAGTTCAGGCATCTCATCCTACACTATAAGGTAACCGTGTACACGGACCATTTACCTTTGCTAGGGATAATGACTAAAACTACTAAAGATGCTGCCATCACCAGGTGGGCTCTGCTGGTGCAAGAATACCAGATAAATCTAAAATATTTACCTGGAAAGAAAAATTTATTCGCGGACTTTCTGTCCCGAATGGTGGACATACAAGACATTTGTGAAAAATTCCCACAGGAACTAGATGATAAGCTTGGAGAAAAAATCAATGAGGTAACGGAACAAGAACATAAGGAGGAAGAATCTGAAGAACCATTACATTCCTATATCCCTAGAAAAGTAGATTGGACAGAAGAGGAACTCAGGAAATTGCAAACGTCAGACGCGAACTGCCAATCACTTAAAAAGAAATTAATGTCACGAACAAGTGAAAGGACCGTGAAATTAGCAAACTATCGGTTATTACGTGGAATTTTGTTTGTAGTAAGAAACATTACCAGGGGAAGCTTAGTTGACAGGTATCTAGTACCATACATTCCAGACACACTGATGCAAAGGGCTTTTAGAATAATTCATGATAGTACCACATCAGGTCATAGAGGGTATGATAGAACAATGCTCACCTTTAGGAAGAACTTTTTCAATCTTCATGAGGGTAAACTAGTACAGGAGCTAATTGATAAATGTGTACCCTGTTTACAGGCTAAGGCTTCACCAAAACCTATTCCAATTGGAATGTATCCAATTCCTAACCGACCATTTGCATCTGTAAGTACTGATATATTGGGACCATTACCGATAACAGAAAAGGGTAATAGATACATTTTAGTATTTAGAGATTTTTACACTAGATATAGTATCATAATTCCTCTACCTAATAAAGAAACAGACAGCATTATTGACGCGTTAAGAAGGGTTATAGCCCACTATGGGTCTTTCGAAGTTTTGATAAGTGACAATGCGCAAGAGTTTGTAAGTGAGCGGGTAAAGTTGTTTTGTAAGTTTTACAACATCTCTAAGCGGGAGGTGGTACCTTACCACACAGAGTCACAAGGTTTAGCAGAGAGGATAAACCGGGAAGTGACTAAACTCTTACGTACCTACAGTCACACCTTAGCCACTCAGGACTGGGATGAGCTACTTCCGGTTATTCAGTTGACAATCAATAATACCTACAATGCATCTTTAGGGGAATCTCCTTTCTTTGCGTTATATGGTTATGATAGTCCTACCGAAGTACTTACTCAGCCTCGTTTGGACTATAGTGAAAGTGATCTAGCTGTAAGGTTGAAACGTATAACACAGGTTAGAAATCATTGTAAGGTTCATCTGACGCAAATACAGGATAAATACACAAGTAGAATTAACTCTAAACGAAAGGAAAAGGACATAGAAGTTGGTTCGCGAGTGTATGCACGTCTTGACAAACATACCCAGATGAGAAAGTTAGACTTACCCATCTCAGGACCGTTTGTCGTGACAAACAAGAAGGGAAACCGGATTACGATTCAAGAAGTTAATTCTTCTCGAACCTTTGTAATTCACCCTGACAAATTGATTGTAAAACAAACTATTTCAATGGAAACTCCTACGAGTGTCCATACTAACCAGACTAACCTTACTAACAACCAACCTAAGGATAAGAAACCTTATAACTTAAGACCTCGAAGATAGTGGTAAACCTATTGTAATAATAGTTGTAAACCTATTGTAATAATGTTTTTAATTGTATAAGTAATAATAATAAGTTATAAGAATAAATTGTAATAATAATTGACCTTCCAGTGTCGGTGAAGTGGATTCTACCGCTCTTGATGGTGGTTGGTTGCCTGGCTCTAGAAGCAGACTCACCCCCCATATCCATTCACCCCTGGCAAGGCACCGCAAGGATGGAAGGTGCGTTTTTGTTATCACCCATAAGGTTGACATTCATTTCGAGTGTCTGTGATCAATTAGTATCAAATCTACATTTCACACATACCACAATTAAAGCTCTACTTGCCTCCACAGTTTTAGAGTCGGCCAAGGGTCGACAAAACTTTGTGCGTAGGCTTTCTTTTATTATATTTAGATTAGAAACTACTTACCTTGAAATAATATCTTATCTAGGGAGAAATCTAATGTGTGAAAACCTCCATGAGGAAATTAATTATAATCATAATAAACTACAAACCCAACTAAGTTTATTATGGACTAAACTTGAAGCACCGGAGCAAACCACGAGCTCCTTAGCGCATTTTCTGGGAGCAGCTCGCCCTTCCACCAATCTGGAAAATACTACCAATCCAGAAGCCTTCCTCGGAGTTGTTGCGGGATTGGCTGTAGGGGGTATAAGCGGTACCATATTCGGATCACTCTTTGGAGGATCTGATCATACCGAAGAGATATCCTCTTTAAACAATAACATAAGAAAAATAAATAAAAAAATTACTATAACCAATGAACGGATTGATATACTGTCAAAATCAGTGGAGAAATCGGTTAAGGATATAAAAATAATTTTAGATAATTTGAATAAGGTAGTGGAGGGTTCAGAGAAGTTACAAATGCTTAGTTGGAACTTTGAACAACTAAAGCAGGCTGCCGTGAACTCTTTATTACTAATAAGGATAGCAGAAAATTCACTCACATTATTACGTTCAGGAACCATCAGTTCAGATTTATTAGATATAGAGACGGTGAAGGCAGTAGTAGAGGAAGGGACTAGAATTTACCCCGATTTAGTGTTTCCCATTTCAAAGGTCAATCGTAGAACCATCCAAGATATCATTCCCTTCATAACAATTAAAAACTTAGGTTCAGATTACTTTGTATCTCTAATTCCTTTATTCCATAGGAATGAATATCAACTCGTCACGTTGATGCCCCATCCAATAAAGATAGATTCGGACAAACTAGTAATAGCTAACCTAAAGGAGATATTCCTGTATGACAAGGAACACTATGTCACCACAGACATAGACAACATTCATTCTATTGACGATAAAACCCACATCTTAAGACAAAATGAACCCATATGGAGTTTTAAACATTCTTCTTGTGAGTTTGAATCATTTATGATGAATACCACAAACATGATGGAATTATGCAGCTTTAGAGATTTAGGAGTCAATATGGGATCTTGCTATCAGATTCTCACCAGAAACGACTGTTGTACGTAACAGAATCTACTCAAATAGAGTTACATTGCCCCACAGGCCTCATTAGGGACTCTTTAGTTGGATTACATTACTTACCATTAAATTGTGACATCATGACTGATAGAGTAGAATGGCCTGCACGGTTGTCCCATGAGATTGACATTACTAAGTTAGTATCTAATACTACTAAACCCAATCCGTTTGACATTACGAACTTACCTATATTTTCAGTAAATGATTCAACTCCCTTACATAAAACGATCAAGAAGCTGATAGATGAATTACCCTCAGACGAACCTTTCGTAATTCCATTTGATGAAATGGATCTCACATTAGAGGAGGTTCACACTTACTCAATCGTGACTCAAGGAAGTTTAATCATTTTAGTACTGATAAATTTAATTCTCATTATAATATTATATGTTTTGAAATTCAGAGATCACCGCATTAAACATTCAGATGATATTGAATCAGGGAATAACTTAAATCCAAGGGATTCTTTGACAATACCGTTAAGGAGCAGTTTTCGTAGAATCCAGAATAAACTACAGAATCTAAAAAAAGAGATTAACGAAAACTCCCATAGCAGATTTAGTTCCGCTCGATCATCGATAAATGATAGAATAAGACGGAAGGGAAGGAAAGTGAGAACGAAAGTAAAAAACTCTTCCATCAAAAGAATCAGGAAACGAAACCATTCCAAGGATTCCAGATCCTCTAATAACTCGGATGATTCGGAAGCTTCGGTGAAATCGGTAGGAACTAATACTACCATGAAGATTTATCCCTCACTTCCTTCAACGCTGCCCTCACCTCAGTTGCGTGATAAAATTAGAGAAATTCCCTTAAAAGCCTATAAATGAATAATATTGTAAGTTGATTCCCTGCTATCTAATGCCAATTGGCGATCATGTATGATTTAATGTAAGGTTACTAACCCTAATTTCTAGTTTACATTTAAGGATGAAAATTCTATTTTATGTTGAATATATTGTTGATAATAAAACAATGGAAGTACGTTGAAGCAACAATTGTTGGTCTTACGCACCTTCGATCCGCGCTGGTCATTAGTATTTCCAATTGTCACCTAATCATATATAAGTAATTGATTCTGTATTATTATTATCTCCAAAATTCAACAACCACATGGGCGCTAACTTCCGTTGGCATTGATGATGGCATTGATGGACGAGTGGCACCAACCTATGATGGCAGGAGGGTCATGAACACTTACCTCCCAGCCATTGGATCCTTTGGCACCCAAGGTCACATGGACTGCTGAGCAGTGCTTACAACACGACAGCTACCCAAGGTCGTGGCTACGCCCGGTGCAGCAATTGCGGGCCTACATACATACCTACATACACCATGAAGGTTGCCTCACAATCCAGTGAGCTGGTTCCTCCTGTCCCTGACACGATGGGACTTCACTCACCACGAGATGACCGATGACAGCTTACACGTCACCTCCCACATCAACCCATTTTCGAATTTTTTTTATTTTATTTTTTATTTTATGCTTTTCATATTTTCACTAACATTACTTTGTGATAGATCGTAGTTTACTTTTCTTTGCTTGTTTAGGCTTAGTTAAAACTTGCTTTTCTGTTGAAAATTACTTTGTAATTTTCTTTTTTAAGGGGGGGATAGTGTTAACGGTATATTGGTCTAGAAAAACGAAAAGTTTGATATTTCATTTATATGTTTACTTTGAAGAGTTACAGTAATTAAATTACACATATATTTAATTATTATTATTATTGTATTTCATGAGTATACTATTTATCTGTAAAACGAATAACCATCTGTTGAAACCTTGACTAAATTAGATATCTGTTTTTGCCTTAAGCACACATGCATGTTTATTCTCTAATGGAACAACTCCTAAAGGGGCACAAAAAACTAGCTGATATATAGAAAGGCTGCAGAGACGATCGTAAACTGACTAAGTTTAATGTGTTTGTCGGACAGTTATGGGAGAGACGTGAGCCTTAACAAGAGCTCGAAATTAGTAAATACATTTTTTGTATTATTTGATTTTAGTTAAAAACAACCTCGACACAATTTCTCTTCCGATTTCCAAATTCCCCGCACCTAGATACTTGGTGAAAGTATCCTTATAAAAGGGGTATGTTCCCTTCATAGGGAGCTCAGTAAAGTGCAGTAAAAATCCACGACTCTCGTTAATTAGTACGAGTCAATCGTCGTCTGTACGCCGTCACTCTGTGCAAACTAAATTGTCAACATTCTGTAACTCTAACATTTTCTTAGTGAATATAAGTGTTGTGTTAATTGCGTTTCATTACTCCTTGCCAGTAGTAACTATAGAGAATTACTCAAAGTCAAAATAAGAATTCCTAACTTAAATAGTGAATAACACCCAAGAGGGTAGACTGAATATATACCCTAAATATTAATTGACTAAAGACAATAAGTAACAAAAAGTCATTAATACACGATCTCTGGAAGCTCAGCTCTTCCACGTCATCATTCAAATTCAAGGGATTGATAGTGACATAATGGGACACTATTCCCAAAAATTCCCTCACGCTCACTCTGAAATGGAAATAGAATACATTTTACCTGTAATATTTAAGAAATAGAATAATTATATATTGATAACTATAACATTGAAATTTCACAGCTAGCTATACCAATAATACGTAAAAACTAGGTAATGGCGTAAACTAGGTAGGGCGTAAAAACTACGCCCAGCTCAAGCTTCTCCGTTTCTTTTATTCGGCGATCATTGGCTAGTATACCAGCTGATGTTCCACGCCTTATTTGCTGCCCATCCATTGCACACACTAAGTCATTAGCAGTGGCATGCTCTACCTTCCTCAACTTGGCTGTGATAAGTGGGGAAAAATTTCATTAATCTTCAGTTATTAAATTATATTAGATTTAAGATGCATGAAGAATTCAGTATCTCAATGATTAATTGAATGATATGCATGATTTTGAATCGTGTATGGACTGATAAAAGATCTTAAAGGTCCTTTCCAGGCTCCGAGGAAAAAATGAGTTCATTAAATAATATTACAGAATTTAGGTCTTGAATTATTATTCGGCAAACTGCATACAATCCGGTTCAGTAAATATTTATTATTTGGTTTGATACTCAGTGTGCAGCAATTGAGTGAATCACTAACTTGAGGCTGAAGAAGATAGTACACTATTTGTTTTTATATCAAATTTTAATTTTATAAGCAAATAATTCGTTTTTGGCCTTCTTTGAGATTTTAATTATTTCCTGGATTATATAGCTAAACGTTTCTATACGTTTATCCAATTTTATGCCTTTATACGAATATCAAATGGATTTATTATACCTAATACCTAGTTGACAATCTAAACAAATGGTGTACATTCTTTTACTTCACACTGAAAATCAGTAAGTCGGAAGTAAAATAGATTTTGTAGAGTTCTGATTACAAATTTGTTTTTAACATATACAGGCTAGCCTCGCTTTAAGTACAGCTCACTTTATTAAAAGTGGTACTTATTTCGAGTCATGTCTCGATATAAGTACAGTTCGTAGACATAGAAAACGGAGACTATTCCTTGAGATTATTTCACGGTAACTAAAAAAAACATCAATTAATGATACCAATTCGAATAGGAGTTAAAGAATAATTACCTTCGCAGAATGCGGAATGATTATATTATACCAGAAATTTATTTATTTATCATCTTGTTATTCGCCTATAACAAAAAGCGTTAAATCGAATTGTCTGTAGTTTCGCGAGACTATTGGTCAAAATTCAGTCACCTTCTGGTAGAATTTTTGGAGCAACGCAAAGGTCAATGTAAAGGTCATTTATAACTCACTTACTCAAAAAGTATTCAACCAAATTGCATGAAACGTGTTGGGACGATTGGTCATTATCCAGTTTATTAGATATTTGTAGCGAACGGGTCAAAGGTTGAGGTCGAAGTTAAATATAAGCGGCGGCGTAGGTTGCACTCTACCGAGTGCACGCAATCTAGTTATAAATATTATATTTATAATTATTTTCTTTTCAGACGTTTCCGAAAATGTAGAACGTACCAATAACTTGAAACTTAGTACTCTACTACCGAAAATATTTCATAGACATAGAGCATAAAATTGCTGTTTGTTCAATGTAACACAATAATTATAGAAATCTAAGTATCTATTAATTACTCACCTATAGTGAGTGAGAGTTTAGCTATGGATGGATTTTAAAACCTTTAAAAAACAAACACTGAAGCACTGTTTATTAACAGGCTTATATAGTACTCTAACTCTAAAAAAATTTGTTTCATTATAACTCATAGAAAATGAAATATATAATCAAGGAGTGACAATTATAAATTTATTGTTACTTTTCCTTGCTTTAGTTACTGTTTGGTAATTAAACTGAGTCGTGATTTGGTAACTGAGGGGGGGGGGGGGGGTGCCTGTAAAATCAAAAATGTGCCATCAAATTTTATGAGGTTTACAGAGAAATGATGACATACGTTTTGGAGGGGACCTTTAAATCTACTCTACACTCCACACCGTATATATTATACGTATAGAGTTATTAGAGTATATAGTATATTAACAAATATGGAAGAGGTAAGATTTAATTGAGGTGTCTGATAATTACGCTATATATTATAGTATATAATAATAATCAGTTTATTGAAACTTTGACCCATTCGTATTGTCAATTAAGATAGATTCACCTCAGCAGTTAGCTACTATTTCCTAAAACGATTCGATTCTTATTCTTTTGATTCAGAGGTAATAGAATATAACTCTTAATCGCTTGGTAATAAACGGTCGTTTTGCACAGTGCAATTTCTCGAATGATACAAATTAGCATTCATTTTAATAATAGATAGCTACAAAACATAAAGAGTTTAATTCAAATTCAATATATGTAACCTGAATTAAATCATATTACATAGTTCAAATAATAATACAACTAACCCTCGTAGTACACCAGAGTTACGTTCCAAGTTGGTTGGTCTAGTTTGAAACTCACTTTGGTAGTTTTGTAGTACAAGAAAATTTCAAAATTACCGTTTACTTACAATTCGATAGCTCTAATCTCTATGTGTATAAAAATTAAACTTTGAAAACTATAAAAAAATTGAGGAGAAACAAATTAAGAAACAATATGTAGCTACATTTATTTTATTAATAAAACTATCACTTAGAGATATTGCCATAGTCTTTTTTCACTGTGTTTCGTCTCTTGTCATTCTTCACATCAATTTTCTTGCCACAAACTCTGTTTAATGATTCTATTTAAAAAAAACTGCAGATTATAATTACTGTACATTACTTGAATGATAGATATATGTCGAATATAGTATTTTAATTATTACTTCATCTAAAATTTATACTGGAATAACTGTTAGGGGAACAAATTTTTTTTTTGTCAAATAAGATGTTGGTCTTCTACGAGGAGTTTTTTGTAATAATAATCTTCATTGAAAATATTCACTACTATATCCTCATTTTTTCAATGAACTTGTTGCTTTTATTACTTATGTATTATTTACCTAGTAGCTAATATGCACTAGCTATAACATAAAGTTATCATCATTTTTTTAATTGAACTCAATGATAGTTGAATCCGATGAATTCTTCATAAGTACTTGAAAACTCATATTTCAGGAAGCATACCCATAGAGAAAGTTATAGTGCTATCATAGACGATAAGGAGTGGAAACCAGATAATATTCAGAATCACCATAAAGTCTTGATCGCTGTGCAGCGGCATTCTAATTTCATAAATTTACTAGTAGCTACCAATTTGATAATACAACAAAACTCTTAAGTTATGAAGCACTCTAGTAATGAAGGACCTGAGTTATGAAATATTTTCTATGTTTAAATTATAGAAATTATATTAGTCATGATTTCTTCCTAGTTATCCCTCCACGACCATAGTTTTCTCAATGATTTCAATCATAGAAAACTATTAGTGTCTCTGACACTAATATCATAGGAAACCAATACTTCATAACTCAGGAGTTTGATGTTACTACTCAGTACTCACTGATAAAACGAGTGAAATCTCTGTTGGTAGATACAGATGAGTTTACCACCCTGTGGAACGATTCCACACCATTATTCGTCCTGAGAGGTTGATGTGCAACTGAGAAGGTATTCACACCAACTCTTCTCAGCCAGAATCGGTCAATATACGACCGGAATTGCTGGAGAGCGGGTCTGTCTTCCTCCGTCTCCAAGCAATTCCGGCCCTCTTCCATTCTACCAGCTGGCAGATGTGGCAATGACAGAGCATATTTAACAACAGAGTGCGCTGGTTCTTCCTGCCTCATGTACTCCATGTCTAGCCTCAGAGATTTCGACTTCTTGTAGACAGCCTAATGGAGTATTATTATCTGTTTTACTATGTAGTAAGATTATATAGGAGCCGTAGTTAATAGCTAAGATGATGTGACTAATAATCATTTCCTTGAAAACGAAAAATACAAAACAATACAAATTGAAACTAAATTTAACTAGAGTATAGTACACAAATAAAATATATTTTAGCTGATAAACAATATATTTGAGTCTATTAACACGATAAAAATATGAACAATTTAAAGGCAGTACAAAGAAACTCACCTGGCAATATTGAAAATAGCAGCCCGAAATCTTAATCCCTTCAAAAACTAGCCTTGCACCAGCGATCAAAGCTCCCTCAAAATCACAAACTATGATCGCTGGGCAGAAGCTCTGCTGCTCTTTCAGATGGTTGAAAATCGCCACATATGCCATCCTTGTTCTTTTCGTCATGACGACATATTCAGCACAGAAGAGCTACATGTAAGAAAAAAAGAAATTTAGCACGTTATGATTTTATAACAACTGTAACATGATCTTCACTTTTTTAATTTCTATTCAAATTAAAGAATAAATTATGAAATAAGGTATAATTTAACTATATTTCAAGCATATTTTCAAGTTAAAATAAGCTATTCAAGCACATTTTGTTTAATTAATTTTATATTATAATATAATAATAACAAGACATAACACCCCGGGGAGAGCTGCGACTATGGCAATTTGTCAGGGGCACAGAAAAATCACGCAGTCAATGAAAATTTCATAATTCACTTTCCTACCCTCTCAAGTGATCATATAAATCTAGTAAAGCTACCATTAGAAATTTGTTTCAATCTAGTCAGTTCATTATAGAAGATGAAAAACTAACTTTATTATGTGCCAGCAAGTTAAAAACAAGTTCACACAGAATTTTAATCACTGACTATTATATGATGATTATACAAGCAAAATTCTGCTTACTAAAAATATTAGTGAATGCACGGGTTACCTATTACAGCTATTTTCGAGCAAATAGATTTATAGAAAGAGAAGTAACTTTAGTGTCCGTATCAAATGAAATTACAAATCTATACGTAAATATTTTTTTTACCAATTTTTTATATTTAAAGCGAATAAGCCATAACTACTACCACTTACAGTTTGTTTCAATCAAATCTGTTCAATATTGAAAGAGTAGTAACGATTTTCCCAAAATCCACAAACAATAACAATCAGAGGTTGTTTTTAGGCTGGTGACCGGACCATTCGCCGAAAACATATTCGCCGCACGACACATTCGCCGAACGACACTTTCGCCGAAAAATATGATTATTTAAAAAGTTAAACAAATTTATCTCATATGTCCAAATTACAACTATTCCTTCTATAAAATATTGACAATATAAATGTATTTGAGTACAAAATGAAAGTAACTATACCAAATTAATTTCTCGGTATTCGAGATATTCAATCTCGATATTGAAGATTTAGAGATATTAAATCCAGTTATTCTAACATAAACTTTTTTTTAAATGAGTTGCTGAGCAAATTGATTTCGACTTTCTTTTTGTACTAAAATATATTTCTCCATATTGTCAATATTTTATAAAAGTAATAGTAAATGAATATTCTTGAAACATAGAAATAAATCTGTGAAAATTCATTTTCTTTTGTAACTGATAATTGTACACAGAAAATAGGATTAACGTATAGTTAATAAACTGACACAACTAATGCAGCAATAACATTATATGAGTTAATTAAAATAACGTAAATTCCATAAAGTTTAACCAATAATTATGTAGAATATTGTAAAGTAATTTATAGACTTATATGTAAGTTCATCTATATATGCAATTTCATTTGAAACATATGAGATAAATTTGTTTACCTTTTTAGATAATCATATTTTTCGGCGAAAGTGTCGTTCGGCGAATGTGTTTTCGGCGAAAGTATTTTCGGCGAATTGACCTAGAACCTTTTAGGCTGCGCTCCTAGCGGGTAGCAGCAATAAATAACAAATATTAATGCTCCAATGAGGTAATTCATTTACGTGTCTTCAAAAAATAATACAAACAATCGAATATTTGGCAACTCAGGTTTGGCGGCAAACTTACAATAGTAAATTATCAAATCCGAGCTATAATAACACTCTAGCACCCATCCTGAGAACAGCACCCAAACCAGAGAAAGTTGCACCCAAACCAGAGAAAGTTCCACCCAAACCAGAGAAAGTTCCACCCAAACTATAGAAAGTTGCACCCAAACCAGAGAAAGTTGCACCCAAACCAGAGAAAGTTGCACCCAAACCAGAGAAAGTTGCACCCAAACCAGAGAAAGTTGCACCCAATCCAGAGAATTGTACACTTCCTAATCAATCCTTAATCTCTTCTCAACCACGAAAAATCACTACTTAATCCAGGAACAAGAATGAACAAGTCCATGTAAAATTAAATATTTAAAGTATTAATAATTACATTTTCAATATTATACTCTATAGAATTTGTAGCAAATACATCAGGCTACCAATTAAATCTTGTTTCAAGTAAAACGAATCATTATTTATTGAAGTAGAACCAATTTTAGTGGTACCTTCAGAAAAGATTTTAAATCCTTACAAAATTCTAATTTTTGACCATTAAAATTTAATTTTTCGAAATTCTATTCTCTAGAAATTGTAGTAAATACACCAGTCTACATATTAAAGCTTGTTTCAACCAAATCGATTCATTATTGAAGAAGAATAAGCAATTTTAGTGACAAAATCGGAAAAAATTACAAGTCCATAGAATTATATTTTATAAAATTTTGAAATTTAAAATTATTTTTTTTATTTCATTTCTCTAGAAAGTGTAGCGAATAAGTCAGACTATCATATGAAGTTTGTTTTAATCAAATCGGTTGACTATTGAAGGAGTAGTGACTAGTTTCGCAGTATCCCCAACAACAATCAGGGAGTGTTTTTAGGCTGCGCTCCTAGCGGGTCGCAGCAATAATTATAACAATTATATAATTATGTTATGTCTATTATTCTACAATTCCAAGTACGGCTTTAATTGTTTCAACCACAATGGATAAATTGATCAAAATGTAAGACTATGAAAGAAAAAATAATTTTTAATAAATGCTTTCCCAGCCATGGATGCGAGTAGGTAGCTTTAAATAGCTATTAACAAATTTCGACCAAAAAACTATTTGTGAGTTGTGGAAAGTTGTTCACCATGTTTGGTTAAAAGAAATGTTAAGAGCACTAAATGAATTTAGCTATTGATAATCCTATATCAAAAACTCAAAACTAAGGAAACGAAAATCATTGTGACCAACCATCAGGCACAACAAAGATATCGGTAGAAGAGGCAAAGATTATGATAAATCTTATGCAACATTGTTATGTGACAGGATAATAATAGAATTTTAAGAAAAATAATCAATAATTGCAGGACTATTTTGAAACTAATTTCTAGACAAACAGATCCTTTTTTTTTCTGCATCTTAAAATTAATTTTGATATGAAAGATAATGAAACAGTATAAATTTGTTTTAGCTATTAATATTAAATAAAATTTAAAAAGGAGCTTATACAACCCCTATGACATTTAGCTACATTGATAAAAAAAATTGTGCCAATCAATCGGTGTTTGATTGAAAAATAATGAAGAGCATAAGAATGTTCGGAAGGAGAACAAATTAATTATTATATACAAGTATTACCTTATCACCAACAGGAATATGAATGGTAAACATCTGGTGCACCCCTTGTGGTACGCACTTGAATGTACCATCACAGTGGGACAACCGGGATGCAGCCAGATGATTTTCAAGGGTGGGTGATACCATTATCACGTTAGTGAATCCATCCACCTCCTGAAACACCCTGGTAAATCGACCTCTTCCGCCAATGGACTGATTAAGCCTGAGAAAAGGTAAAATTATACATCACATTACGAGTTATACATAACACAACACTAAAAGTTGTCTCTGAATCTCGTTATACATTTGACAATATATTTTTTTATATATTTCATCAATTAATTAATTATGAAACAATTATCAATTGCGAACATTCATACCTATATATTAAAATCGAAGGAGACGAATATTATACTCTGATCTACTTGTTCCCTACTTTACATGAATGCGTATATTATTACATTGGTGGTAATTTCTAGTTATGTATATTTTCAACTGACATAGTCTAGACTTTAGAAAGAGGTTTTTATAACATTGTATTCTTTTAAGATTGACTGATATTAGTAATATTCATTAGCAAGATTTAAAAAATATTCCTTTCATTTTATATGCTAATATATATAATTAGCTGCTATTTCTGATGGAAATGAAAATTCATATAAGTGAAATATAGATAAATAATTAATTAATAAGATGTAGATAGGTAATCATTATTCATGTGAGCAATAGTTGAAAATTATAGTGACTGATGAACTAGTCATGCAATTTCAACCTTGAAATCTTTGATGTTCAATTTTGATGTACATTAGGTTGTGACCTTGTGATGCCTTTTGAATGTTGAAACACAAAACTTCACTGAATAGCTTATAAATTCTAAACAATAAATTTAAATATTAAATGCTAATGTTCAGATTAGTTATCTTACTCGTTATCACTATTGCAGAGCTGTGTGAATCCAGTCAATGCAGATATAACTGGAGGACCACTCTGTCTCCTTATGTGACGCATGATTGGTTTCATCTGGTGGTATGAAACCAATCTAATGGGGCAATTCAATCTGAAAATAAACGTAAAATATGAGCTATTGTTCACTATATATATGATGTATTACATAATTGAAATATTTTTCAAAAGATCTTTATTCAATTTTTAAACAAAATTCGAAAATGATAAAACTCTCAAAAAAATGATATGGGATGATTGATGAAAACCCAGTTAGTTATAGACCTATTAAGGAAATTTTGAAGATAGGCTTTCATATTTATTAAACTAACTTTGAAAGAAAACTACACAATATTTTGATGGATTAATTATCTATTTTTGATGGATTAATTATCTATTTTTGATGGAGTTAGTAATCAAACATTTCCAGGGTAGTATTTTAACAGGTTATTTTAACACGATGACTACGTATGCTCAGAATGCAGTCTTGTCAGACTTCATATAAGTATTATGTCCAAAATTTTTAACATTTGCATTTTTCAGGAAATATATATTATAATTTATGAGGGCATCAAAAATAATTGTTATAAATATTTAGTGTAGTAGCTACAATAATTTATAATATAAATTCTGACTTTATGAATATAAGAAATTCATATTCAGATGACACACAACTCTTTTAAGTATAAATTTTAATATAAAGGATATAATATTAAAGCTGGTTAAAACAGTTCACTTCCTGTAATCATAATTCTGCATCTTTCAACAATAGGCCAATAACTAACAAGATTATTGGCAGATGTTACCAGTTTATTATTATTAAATATTAATCATATATAAATATATATTAATTATTGGCAACCATTTTCATAGATTTGATGGCTATATCAAAACTAAGAAAATGGAAGTACATTGAAAAGCCAAACTAGGAAATAACCACTAAAAGTTTCATAATAGCCAGAAAAATATTAGTATGTCATTCTATGACACCAATTAAACCATGAATCTTCCTAAACACAAAAACTAAAAAAATATTGAAATAACAATTATTAAGTATAGAGATTAAAGTCTGCTTTGGAACCATAGGCCATGTAGCTGACAAGGGTCATCAAGTAGTTAAAAAGGTGGCTTCTTCAAAGTCACCACTTCCACTCTGTGACAATACTCATTGATGCAGAAAGCTACAAGAGGTATGCAGTCACTTAAGTACCAAGAAATGTGACAAAAAAAACACAAGTACCCATGACTGCACTCAAATATGGAAGAAGGAAATAAATGGAACCTACGATTCTAACTGACACAAAAATCCAACTGTAGTGTAATGAGTATGTGAAGTCAGAGTTTAGTGCCAGTCATATAGTGGTGGTATCATAGAAAGAAAAGTTGGAATAGGTGTAAATATTTATTGCAGTGTAGATGAATGATTTCAAGCTAATATAATATTATATTACTTACTGGAAATGTTGTTACACAATGTTTAACTTTGGTGTGAAGGCCTAACCAATTAAATTTCCTATCTACCTAGTGTCCAGTCTAGGGTAATGGTAAACTAATTTATTTGCCACCACCAATACCCTGAGTTGTAACCTGCAGGCTACATCGCTCATGCCCATGTTTCAAAGGCTGGAAAATTGTAAGCCAATATTTGAGCCAAAATTTAACAAAAATTTTGAGCAAAGCCAATTTGGCTCATTTTTTTAAGTTTTCAAGCCAAAATTAACATGGGAACATAGGAATTAATTTAAAATTATAAGCCAATTAGTTAGACATATCTGAGTTTTGACCTTTTAAAATCTAAGCCAATTAATTGGCTTCAAGTTCAACTGACATACTCTGTAACATGGCTTAGTGCTACTGTCTGCTGAGTAGCTAACTTACCTATTTAAGATCAAACAGGCCAGACTGTATTTGGTACACAAAAACCTACTGACTTTTCTAAATTTTGAAAAAATCCACCAATATTTTCCTGATATTTTAGCTACTTTTTCAGTTTAGCCACCAAAAATTAATGAAAACTTACCTATATAGTATAAATGTCACGCGCGTTAGAGTGATCTGCAATATCAACCGGTTTCGCTGCGTAAGCTATTGATCACTACTTTGCGCAGCTATCGATCGATAGCGCAACCATCGATCGATTGCTGCGCGTTCGAATGATAAGGATTTTTCAAGTTTATGCATTAAATTAATGGTTTTGTTTTTAATTGAAATTGTCTTTTTAAACAATATTTTTATATTTAATAAGTCACACATCAATCGACTGTTCTGTGTTTGAATGATATGGATTTTGTTAGTTTATGCATCTAATTGTTACATTTAACAGGGCAACCATCAAACTAACAGAATCCATATCATTCAAACGCGTAACAATCGACT
>CANNZV010006332.1:21119-34199 GCA_947561585.1 Caprella mutica
ATTAACTTTCTAAGAGAACTTACGTCTGAAACTAAACATTAAAGAGTTACACTAATATTATTGGACAATAAAATCATTAGAAATTACAATATCTTTCAACATTATAGATAATATGTCAAAAATATTGTCATCTTTAGTTTTTGGTTCATCATCACTGTTGTAGTCATCAACTGTTGAGATTACCTGCTTTATACACCAAAAAAGTACAATAATTTTATTATCATGGATGTAACTGCACCCTAAAAATCCTTTAAATCAACATTTTTGCCACTATTACTTGTGTGTTTGAGCCAGAGTTGCCAAAGGGAATTTACAGAAAAAAGATGAACTGGCTCAAAAAAAAAAGAGCTAAATTAAAGCTGAATCAAAATTTAAAAAGCTGAAAATAAAGCTAAATTAAAAAACATTTATTTTACGTGATGTTTTCATGTATATGTTTTGTGAGTAGCTTTACTCATTTTTAAGGATTATTTTCAATAAAAAAGAATACTATAAAGCTTGAAAATAAAAAAGAAGAATAAACAAGTCACTTGAAAGTCTCACAGCCGTTGATACAATACTAATCGACAATAGTACTTCCTGGTGTAGGTCAAGAGCCCCCCCACCTGTTTTTTACTCCTTATTTACCTATATTATTCAATCCTTATTGACACTTCTGTAGTTCATTACTGATTAAACATAAAATATATGTATATCGTGGGGAGTGCCGCTCCCCGAAACCCCCTGCCAGGTCATTAAACAATCATGAAGTGTGCAGTTCAACAAACTAGTAGATACAACAAACTACATTAGCAACTCTCAGTTATTTCTATCTAAGTATTTCTTCATTTATTTAACTTAGGCAATTAAGGATTAAAAAACAGGGGGGGGGGGGGGGAGGCTATGTCTCAGAGGGGCTGATTACCGGGGAGAGCTCTTGACCGTACCCGGGTACCCCAGTACTTCCATGTAATGGACAATATGAAGTTTAAGTTGGTACCGGCATCCCCCGCTTTAGTTACCAAATGACGACTCAGATTAGTTCTCGATTCTATATATTATTTTCCATGAGTTATAGAAAAGAAAATTTGTTTTCGAGTTCTTACAGTACTGCGTATATAACCATATTAATAATAATATACAGTCTTTCATTGTTTGTGACTGTGATGAAAAAGTTTAAAGTCGTGCATTTATTAAATGTTTTAAAATCCATCCATAGCTTAACTCTCACTCAGTATAGGTGGGTAATTAATGGATACTTAAATTTCTATAATTATTATTCTACATTTACCAAACATCAATTTTATGCTATATGAAATATTTTTGGTAGTATGGTACTAAGTTCCAAGTTATTGATTGGTTCTACAATTTTGGACACGTCAGAAAAGAAAATATTATAATTATTATTTAACTAATTGGTAGCATGGATACCTATTGAAATAAAAGTTAAATAATGATTATTAAATAAAGATTTTCAAGTGTTCGAAAATATGGAACCGTGCAATAACACGGAACTTGTTGAATTTCTGAACCAATTGCTTCTAATAACCTCATCTGGATTATAATTTTAATATTTTTTTTTAGTTACCGTGAAATAATCACAAAAAATTGTCTCCGTTTTCTATGTCTACGAACGGTTCTTATTTCGAATCATGACTCAAATTAAGTACCACTTTTGTTAAAGTGAGTTGTTACACAGTTGTAACTTGTACTTGAAGAGAGGCTTGCCTGTATATCAAATTTCAAATGAGAAAATCACAAATTGAACCAACCAATGAAGTTGCAGATGAGATTGTGAAACGAGACGTCAGGGACGGGAAAAATTATTGGCGTGACGTCTTGAACGTGATTGGTTAAAAAGTCAGACACTGCAGAGTGCAGACCCGCCAGACCAAAGACAATATAAGATAAGACGCTCAACTTAGGGCACATGCAAAAATAATAACAACCAATCAGAAGCGATCAGTAGCATACGTCACACCAAACAATAATAAACGTACGACCCCCCGCCGCCCCCCCCCCCCCTTGAAATTCACAGAAGGATAACTTTAGTCTTAACGTGTGAAGTCATTAGAAATATAAATATTCTGTATTGATTAGGGATCAGAGAACTAATTACTTTATTATTAATTAAGTTTACAAGATCGCATATGTGGAACAATTTAGTATTTTGAATATAATCTTCCTTCTATTCGGAGAATAGTCATAACTAGGTATAACAAGAGAGTATAAACCTATATAGGTAGAATATTGTCTTAGACGACACTAAGTTGTAGGTATACTTTAACGCTGATTGGCTAGAAGTTGGGTCTGAGTGTTGACGTCAGTGCAAACATACTCTGTATTCAATAACATGGAGTTGAGCGTCTATCTTATATTGTCTTTGGCCAGACCGTTAGAAAGCATCGTACTTTGACAGAACGTAAATTGAATTTTTTTTATAAACGTACAGTCAAATACCGCTGGATTAAGTATATTTATTTCATTTCTTAATATTTGGTTAAAAGGAGCTAAAGGTACGGTAGGGGAAGCTGACGACGCAGCGATCGCGAACGTGGTCGATGTAGTCTAAAGCCCCGTTTACATTAACACTCACATTGGAAGCTCACATCCACGGGCAAGTGCACACTCAAAAAGTCTTGACTGTTCACATTTGAAAATCGTTTGGCGGGCAGATTGAGACGGTGCGAGAGTTCTTAGTTGGTATTTAGATTCGATGGCGAGAAGTGTAGTTTACACTTGGGACAGAGCCCAAAGTATAACAACATGAAATGAAGCAATTATAGCAACAATGCGATGGTACATATTTTTCATCTGTTTCATAAAATTTATAAAAAATTTCCGATTCGTTGACTTTATTACGCTCCCTGCGGTGCTGGTTTCGTATAGTTTGAATTTCATTTTTTACCTCTCTAGTGTACTCTCCCGTTAAAAATAACGGGGTTTTAATGGAAATTGAATTTTAATTCAATGAATTTTCGGAAAAAATTGAGTTCTCGGAAAATATTGTTTTACCTTAATTTTGCGAGTTTTCAGAAAATATTGAGTTTTCGGAAAATTTCTATTACCTATTCGAAATTATTTTTGAGTTTTGGGAAAATTTTATGTTTTCGGAAAATTTTGAGTTTTATAAAATAAAATTTTTGAGCGTGATGGATTTTTACATATATAAAAACACAATGCTCATTATTATAGGGAGGGATAATAATAAATGTTGTTTAATATCATTATTACTCTTCTCTTAAATTTCTACTTTATATGCTTTACTTGATGATTTTCCTTTGGAAATCATCAAGTAAAGCATATAAAAGTGAGTCCTATATAATTCAATTAGCTGTTCAACAGCAGCTCTACTCGTTGTCAGCCATTTTTCAGGAGCTTCGATGTTAACAACCTCCCCCTGGTGCATCAATGGACTGACTGAGCCACAGTGAGAGTCACTCAAGAGTGTCGAAAAGAATGGCCAAGGTGAATGTTGAAGTGAGCCTCCACTTGCCCGCTAATTTGCCCCTCCACTGCGCGTTTGCCCCTTGTTTCAACACTCAGCGAGTGTGCAAAAGAGCCTCAATGTAAACGGGGCTTAAAAAGCATCGTACTTCCAACAGAACGTAAATTGAACAAATTTTTTTAAAAACGTACAGTCAAATACCGCTGGATTAAGTATATTTACTTCATTTCCTAATATTTGGTTAAAAGGAGCTAAAATAAAGCTAAATGTTTTATGAAAAAGCGAAGAGCTAGGATTCATTAAATTAAGAGCTAACCGCTTGAGAAAAAAGCTAGATCTAGCTCAAAACGAGATAAACTGACAACTCTGGTTTGAGCATCGAACTCCGCGGCATTCGCCACATGTTGAAATGCTTCACACACCGTACTGTGGATACGACCATGTTTTCCAGACACATCAGGTTTTGACCCTAGTTTAAAAAAAATCGATTCATTCACTTTTTATAGTTAGGCTAGTTGAAAAATTTAGAAATTCATAGAATAAACCTTTGAAATATAAGCAACACAGATCTATTGACTTTCATCAGTGACTGGTGTGATTTGGTCATCTGTCATCACCGGAGCAATAAAACCATTTTCTATTATCTGTCCCTACTGTTTTGGCAGAATTTTTAAGTCGTTGATCACGAAACATTGTACGAGTCGATAATGGCATCCAGAAGAGCAAGTGTAACAAAAAGTGAACGAAGCCTCACTCAAAAGGAACAAACAGTTGAAATCTCTTGCATCACTTCGTAACAATATCTGCCAATAGAGGAGTAAGAGGCTACCTGACCCAAAGGCTTTCTTTCATCTCATGGTATAATGATCACTGAACTAACAGGGAACATTCAGCATTTCCTTCGATATAACCGAACCGAACCTTTGTCATTGTTTAAAGATTTAAGAAAGGAATGATGAGAAAGTCTGATAAACTGTTACTATGCAAAATTGCAAAGGTCACCATGCTAGAATAAGAGGCAATGCCAAAGAAAGACATTGCCAACTGACACCAAGTCAGTTGGCAAAAGATAGACTATACATTTCAATTGCTTATACTTACATAATGCATTTTGAAGAAACCTTTTGATAATTCAGCAGCGGTGAAATTTTATGGTTAAAAGACGAAGACATCATATAAGTCAAAGGCACGAGTGCCGAAACATACCACAAAGTTTAATGTTCAGTACGAAGAAGACGACCCTTTTCCGTTTACACAAGAGTGCTCTTATTGTCTTACACCACGAACAAGGCAGGATTGATACATTTTCTGTAAATCAAACTTAGGATGGCAAACTTCGACGAAACTAATTGTCCTGGTGATACTGATATTGCGAAGATAACTCTTGATAAGCGAAGTCCACAACTACATTTGCTGCTTTAGATGACAAAGATATCACTGTAATGTTGGTTCACCAGGAACAGTGAGAACCATCTTGACATCTACTTTTTGAAAAATGATGATTGCCTGAATATAAAACATGCATGCATCATTGCGAAACATATTTACAAGGAACCTTTGCTTTTTCTATATGCATTCATTGGTTGTGATACAACGTCATCAATAGTTGGAAAGGGGAGACCAAATATTCATAATTTGAGCACCAAATCTGAATCATTGAGGAGCAAGTTAGAATATTTTGTTGCCCATAGAGTAATCAATTTGAAGTTGATCAGCAGAAATCAAGGTGTTCAAATTGTAACCGTTTGTATGCTGATTTGGTATGCAAGGGAATATTCTGCCAACAGAAAAGAAGCTCACAGCCTAACTAGCACGGTCTGCGAAGCCATTATATACTAACAATGGTCCATGATAACGACTTCAATATTCAGCCAAAACAGTAGGGACAGATATTAGAAAACGGTTTTATTTCTCCGGTGATGACAGATGACCAAATCGCACCACCGTCACTGATGAAAGTCAATAGATTTAAATGCAAGGTAAAATATGATATACCCTGAGTTGTTATATTTCATGGATGTATAAATTTTTCAACTTGCCTAACTATAAAAAGAGAATGAATCCGATTTTTTTAAAGCTAGGTACAAAAACTGATGTGTCTGGAAAACATGCTCGTATCGAAAGTACAGTGTCCGAAGCGTTTAAACATGTGGCGAATGTAGCGGAGTTTGATGCTCAAACGCACAAGAGATACTTGGCAAAAATGTTGATTGAAAGGATTTTTGGGGTGCAGTTCCATCCATGATAATAAAATGATTGTACTTTTTTGGTGTATAAAGCCCCGTCCAGACGCTCCGACAAATGCCCAGATTTCTCAGAAATCTGGTGTTCGCGAGCAAATTTGTTCCCGATCACAAGAATCGGAACTGTTAGTGACTTTCAACATGTTGGACAAATTTGTCCCCGAACAAGTGTTCGCGACTATTATTTGAAAGAATATTTGTGATATATGGAGTAAATTTGATAATTACTCTCATTTTAGATATGAAAGATTGAATTCATTATTTAGTAGTCTATTTATATTATTTGATTGATATTTTTGTAAATAAATTTTTGTATTTTTTTTATAATAAATGTGATTAGTTATTTACAATTCTACATATTAGTTACTGACTAGGGTAAGTTCCGAGTTATCGAACAGTTCGACATTTTGGACACGTATTCTAAATATTATAGGTAACTATTTTAGTTATCATTTAATTCTCATTGTAATCATTAGTTCTCCTTTCTTACTTTTCTGTAAATGTGGAACCGTCCCATAACTTGGTACTTACCCCTATAAATAGGTATGAATTATTTGGTTGTTTTTCCTAATTTTACTAGGTAAGTAGGTACCTACCTAACTAGTAAACATACAATATTCTATTTAAGGCTTAGAGGAAACAGTATTTAGAAGTGAGCGTAAAACGTATAGGTAAGATGAAGGAAATTTAAATTTTGATAGACCCATCATGATCTACGATAACTCCCACTTTGCGAGTACTAGGAGTGTCTGATTACCGAGACGTTTTTCTAGATAGGTACTAGGTATTAGTAACTCGGTTAGATTATCTATGTAAATATTTATATTATATATCGATCGTCTAGTTATCTAATTACGCATTTATATTATATAATCAGTTAGGTAAGGTACCTCGGTAAGAATTTTTACATCCGATAGGTAATCATTTTTCAAATCCATGCTTGTTTCTAAAATCGCTAAATTGTTAGGTATTAACTATCAACAACAACTTATGATATTTTTCCAATGAATTAATTATGCAGAATCGCGAACACGGACATTTCAGTTTCTTGATCACATTGCTCTCGTCTGGACGCGAACACAGACAGAAATGAGATTGCCCGTGCTCGCCCGAGCAAAGTATTTCCAAACTCAGGGCATTTGTCGGGAGCGTCTGGACGGGGCTTTATGAAGGTAATCTCAACAGTTGATGACTACAACAGTGATGATGAACCGAAAACTGAAAATGACAACAATATTTTTGACATATTATCTATAATGTTTAAAGATATTGTAATTTCAAATGATTTTATTGTCCGATAATGTTAGTGTAACTCTTTATATGTTTAGTTTTAGACGTAAGTTCTCTTAGAAAGTTAATCAGTATAAAAATGCTAAAAAATTATATATAACATGACCCTATTTGGAAAAATTGAATTTTGTCTAGTTCCCGCTTTCGACAACAATTTTGGGGATCTGAAAATGAGGTTTCCCGATGTCCAATCGATGGCGCTATTTTGGTTAATCTACATAGTATATGGGAGGTTTGGACCAAATTTCAGCTTGTAACCATTTTTTTCCACAAATGGTGATCTTAGAGCCAAATCTCCCTTACAATAGGGGAGTAGCCCAGTAGTGTGTTATTATTTTTCAAGTGGATGGTGCGTGACGTCAGCAATCTTGAACCAATCAGCGACTTCCAGAGTCGCATGATTGTGAAAAGTGTAGACAACGACTCCCAAACCAACGGAACCATATACAGGGGGGTGTAGGTCATAAGCCCCCCCCCCCCGGTCAAGAGCCCCCCTTTTTTTAAATCCTTATTTACCTATATTATTTAATCCTTATTGACACTTTTGTAGTTCATTACTGATTTAGACATAAAAAATATATGTATATCGGGGGGCGTGCCGACCCCCGAGCCCCCCTGCCAGGTCATTAAAAATCATGAAGTGTGCAGAACAACAAACTAGCGGATACAACAAACTACATTAGCAACTCTCAGTTATTGCTATCTAAGTAGTTCTTCATTTGTTTAACTAGGTAAATAAGGATTAAAAAACAGGGAAGGGGGGCTTAAGACCTAGGGGGGCTCATGACCGTACCCCATACAGGGTGGGGGTACGGTCAAGAGCCCCCATCGGTCACGACCCCCCCTCCCTGTTTTTATAATCCTTATTTACCTAGTTAAACAAATGAAGAACTACTTAGATAGATATAACTGAGAGTTGCTAATGTAGTTTGTTTGTACTGCACACTTCATGATTGTTTAATGACTTGGCAGGGGGGTTACATACATTTTATGTCTAATCAGTAATGAACTGCAAAAGTGTCAATAAGGATTGAATAAAATAAGTAAATAAGAATTTAAAAACAGGGGGGCTCGTGACCGGGGGCTTATGACCTACACCCACAGGGTGTCCGACACTTTGGTTGCCAAACTATAACAATAGTGATCGTCGAAATAAACACTTTATATTCTATGAAGGGGTTAAAATGCTTAGTTAAAGAGTTACAAGGACTTGAAGTTGGGTAAAAAAATAATTCACAATTAGTAAAAAAACACGTGGCAAGGAAACGAAATTATATTACGCCCATACATTTCTTCTTATGGTGACATTTGAAGAGTTTGATGTATGAAACACCGATTCAATCCGAAAAGAACCTGATCGGCAGGATTGTTGAAGCCTCTACATTCACAAGGATTCGTGAAACTCCTGGTGTCTTTGCTTGCGTCTTCCAATCATTGGACAAACGTTTGAACGCCTGCATCGCAGCAAATGGGTGGCAGTTCGAACACATTTTGTAAACATGTAACCTAATTTAAGATTATGTTTCTTGTGCTCATAATAATTACTGTTAAAAATGTTTTGTTTCTTATCGCAACAATAAAAAAATAATGTTAACTAATAATAATAAATGGTACAGATACTACTTTCCTAACCTTGTAACTCTTTAACTAAGCATTACCTTCATAGAGTATAGAGTGTTTATTTCGACGATTGCAACCCTATGTTAAAGTTTGGCAACAAAAGTGTCGGGACACCCTGTATACAAACAAATTACAATGGCAAACGCGCGTGATAGGAAGGTTAATAAATGTTTGAAAACAGTAAGAAAACAGCAGAAAATAGTTCTAATTTTTTTTAATTAAACAATTTTAGGAGACATGACTACAAACATTGCATAGAAAATTGTTGTAATCAGCAACTCTCTAATATGGCTGAATCAACAACCATAATCAAAAATTGCTATTATGTCTGTGGAAACTATTTCTCAAAAATCAAGATGACAATTCACCAAGATTTTGAATCCATTCAAAACTAAGTTGAGGTTTCTCTTAAACTTAGTTTTAAGTTGTTTTATTAATTCTTCTGAAAATTTGGATGCCAGGATTATTCATAGTTGGGAATTGATGACTCTGCTGGCTTCTTAAAGTTTAATAACACGATATTGTATGCTATTGTTTATTAATTTTATTATTAGTACCTAATTAGTAATTATTAAGGTTGTGACAATATGCGTTTGAAAGTCTCGCATATGATATGAGATTGGGCTACTCCCCTTATCTTTATACTGTGGGAATGCTCAGTGCCTCGCTCCTATTGGCTCGCGCCTATCTGGTAAACCAATCACAAGCTACTTACTGAACTTCGTTGTTAAAGTGTTTTCGTACTTTCAGTCTGTTTAAACCCAATCTCATTCATGTTAAAGAATTTTTAAATTGTTTTCCCATTATAAACGGTATTTTCGTATTTCGTAACCATCAAATTAGGTGACAATAATAATTTAAATAATTTAGTCACTACATCGGAGTTCAAAGTGTTTAAAGGTTGAAAATATATATACCTATGCTGGTTTTTGTTTAAGTGACTAGTATCTTATTAACCAACCCAATTCTAATCTGTTTTATTATTTTAAATTAATACCTTGAATAAAATTTACAGGAATTCTGCTCAATTTTAAAATGAAGGAGAAGGCTAAAAACAAAGTAAAATTTTTCATAATTTATAAAATCTGACGTTTCGATTCAGTACATGAATCATTTTCAAAGTGGTTATCTGTAATGAGTTTAAAAAAGTTATACAAAATTTATTGGATATAAAAGATAATGATCAAAAAAGTGAAAGAGAAATGATAAAATGATTATATAAAAAAAATAATAATCAGCTATCTACAATTAAAAGAGGGAATGAACTATTCTGGAGGTTTAATGAAGGTTTGCTTCATTATAAATATAAAGAGATTCTAAAATTTTCAAGTCTGAACTATTTGAGGTAGAGTTTAAAATCTTAAAAATTATCTATGGAAATTGCACTATTACACTGTTCAGTATAGTCTCTAATAGATGAATGAGTTGGAGATGCTAAAATATTATAGGTTCTATAGCTCCGCCCTGCATGCTCTGCTATCCACTTATATAGATTACGTGACGTCATGCCCACGTAATCAGACGGGCACTGCCCGCAACTAAAGTGATACACAACGGAAGAGAGCATGCAAAGCGGAAGTTTTTCTTTGAAATTAAAAAATGACCCTATTGTAACTTTGTTAACTAAAAACTATTTTAAAAGAAACAGATGGAAAAAACTTTTAAAATGTCATGTTTTAAATTTTCAGATTGCTTTCCGAAATATGGAAGAGAAACATAAAATATATCGTTAGTGCTGGTAGGTGACTCTGGTTGATTATTTGTTTGATTTGAAAATTTGGCTAAACATTTGTTAATCTGTCTTTCTAAAAAATAGTACAAAAACCATTATTTCTAAAAAATGACTTTAATGATTCATGTACTAAAACGAAACGTCAGTTTTTATAAATTATGAAAAACTTTACCTTGTTTTTAGCCTTCTTCATTTTAAAATTAATACCTACTATATACCTAGATGAAAATATATTTTTTTTTAATAAAGCTTTTAAAAAGAAGAATTTTAACGTTTCTATTGAAATTTTTCTATAACTAAAATTGAGGAGAGTTTTCATTGAGAACATTTTCTTTGTCGTGTGACTGGCTCTATTAATAGCTACAAAATTACTTACCAATTTTACGCTATTTGTGATATTATAAATTGACGCCGTGCAAATCACATGGTTGCAATTATTAGTTGTAGGATTACAATGAGTAGATCTGGTTGTAATAAATTAGCGGAGTAAGTTGCTTTTGGTGTAAGTTATTATGCTATGCCTTTCATTACAAAAAAGGAAATAGAAACTTCGATAAAGAAAAGGATACTTAAAAAACATTCACGAATACGAAAGCAGTTAATTACGACCAAAATTGTTGGATTTCCAGTATTAACTAAACTAAGCTACTTAATTATTGCAATCAAATGGTTTATTGCGACCAAGCCGATTATAGCAATCAAACAGATATTATTTCAACGAGGCAGATTATTGCGGCCAAACCATTTATTGCCATGAAGCCGCTAATAGTGACCCAACCACTTAGTGACCAAAGCCGTCTATAGTTCATCAGGCAGGACACCTCGGCGTCTATAGTTTTAACAGCTGATATACTCAGTCATAACAAACGGAATTAGTAGCTATGTATAACATGGATTAGTTGCGGTTCACGTCATGTTTTCTTTAAATAAATCATTAGTATCGAGTTTTAGATGCTATGATCCAATAAAATTTCAAAGCAAAGTTGATTATGATTATATTCAGTTCAATTTTTCTTAGAATATTTCTTAATATAAATTGATTAATTAGCTTGCAAACTGAACTAGACCTTCGCAATCGTGCAATGAATGGGCTTCTAGCGTACATATAGTTACCGCTAAAATAAATAGTTTTGATTTGTATTAAGATTGTTAAGTTATATAAAAAATTATCAACACAGAATATGTTCGAGATATTCATAAATATAAAAGATATAGTTTGGTATGTAGCAGTATGCTAGTGGTTGAGTTAAAAGAGTACAGTTTAGGTTTAATTATTCAACAAAATATTGAATTGTAGGTAGGACCTAACTATCTAATTAGTTACTATCTATTGAATTTGGACCTTACTATTGAATTAGGTAGCTACCTAACTATTTAATTAGGTACCTAACTAATTATTTAAATAGGTAACTAATACTTGAATTAGCTACCTAACGACGGCTCTATTTTATATTAAATGTAAATTATAATGATTAAAACTTCAAAGGTACATGTGGACAGTTTTTATAACACTACAACTAAAATTTACAGCAGAAAACACAATATAGTGTGAAAATAATAGCTCTCCACGACGCCATCCATGTTATTTAGCGATGTTTATTATGTTTGTTTGGCAGTAGTTGATCAGCTGATATTCTCTGGTGTACGACCTGATCCAAATAAAGATGGCCTTTGAGACCAAGGCGATTATTGTGACCAAGAAGTTTATTAATTGTGACCAAACCGATTACATAGAGGGGGGGGGGGGACACAAGCACAACTTCCAAAACTCATCCGCGCTTATCTTTTTTAAACTGACCAATAGCGTTGCAGAAGAGACCGGGTGGTGCGTGACGTATGAATGAGCGGGAAAATTTACTACAGGATCTATGATTTCAAACGCATATTGTCACAACCCTAATAATTGCTAATAATAGAATTAATAAAGCAACCCTGATAAAACAAAGTTTAACAGAAACCTCAACTTATTTAGTTTTGAATGGATTCAAAATCTTGGTGAATTGTCATCTTGTTTCTTGAGAAATCGTCTCCACAGAAATTTTTGATAATGGTTGTCAATTCATCCATATTAGAGAGTTGCTGATTACAACAAATTTCTATCTAATCTTTGTAATCATGTCTCCTAAAATTGTTTAAAAAAATTAGATCTATTTTCTGCAGTATTCTTACTATTTTTAAACATTTATTAACCTTCCTATCACGCGCATTTGCTATTGTTATTTGTTTGTACCTAGAACTCCCCTTGGTTTGTCTACACTTTTCACAATCATGTGACTCTGGAAGTCGCTGATTGGTTCAAGATTGCTGACGTCACGCACCATCCACTTGAAAAATAATAACACACTTCTCTTCTCCTCCCAAAATACTTACCTGCTTCCCATAAGCGCGGAAGATACATCCACAATTTCTGATTAGGTAGTATTATGTTTTCTGCCGACAGCAAGAATCGCTGCTTAGTGCCCCTGCACACGAGCGTCTGTTCGAAGCAAATCTAACTAGTCACACTATGCCTAACTAGTCACACTGTAGGCTATCTAACTAGTCACACTAATCCTAACTAGTTATACTGTAGGCTATCTAACTAGTCACACTATACCTAACTAGTTATACTGTAGGCTATCTAATTAGTCACACTATACCTAACTAGTTACACTGTAGGCTATCTAACTAGTCACACTATACCTAACTAGTTACATTGTAGGCTATCTAACTAGTCACACTATACCTAACTAGTTATACTGTAGGCTATCTAACTAGTCACACTATAC
>CANNZV010006333.1:0-18762 GCA_947561585.1 Caprella mutica
GCTGTTAAATGATTAACCATCAGAGATACAAGATTGAAAATAGGTACACATCATTATCGAAATGATATCTTAGGATGGTATAAGTATGGAGCTTCTTCCTGAATTGGTTCTTATGTTAGATCAAAGTTTGCAGGAAAGTGAGATGGAATAGTAGAATACCCTAGACGATGATAGGATTTAGTGAAAAATGATTAAATTGGAATTATAAGTAGCTACTTTACTTGCTTTGATGCTCTCAATAGGTAAGACTGTTATTATGTACATGAATGTACAAATTAACTCTTTAGCTGAGGATTTTCAAATTCATTTCAATGTTAGAATGGAGAGAAATTCTTTAGCAATTTCAAATATATATATTTTTGAAAATGAAAATACTGGACTTATTAAGCATTTTGCTCATAATTATACTTCAATTAGTAATATGGATCGAAGTTTGGTACTCCAGTTCTATCCAAATTAAATTGGCTATTTAACTAACAATATAGGTTTTACTGTAAGCATGTTAAGATACCTAAACTCATCATTCTTATCTCACCCAAACTTATAAAGTATGCTATGTAATATCTCATCAATATTTGATACACCAAAATAAAAAATTATTTAAAAAAATCTGTAATATACTGGGTGGCACGAAAATAATAAAACCCATTTTCAAATTTTACTCATTACTCATCAAGATTTTGGCTACAAGTTACAAGCCATGACCCCACTTTGAAAAATTCTGCGGGCCAACAAATGAATTTTGGAGGATAAATACTTAGTTTTATAAAATTTGCATCAATTCAATCATAATATTTGAAATCTGTAAAACTTCGGAGTTAGGTAATCAATTCATCAGTAAAGTCCTAATTTTCAAAAGTGGGTCTCAACACTCCATTCCCAATTTAAATATTTCCATCTGTGGAGCAAATACTGCCTATTTGCCTAAGTTAGCTGTTATGCAGTGGTGTGAGCACTATTGGCTGGTAGCTATTTCCAGCCATATTTTATTGTATTTTGAACTTTTTGCAAGACACTGACAAACAGCACCATAGATTATTTTCTAGTAGCCAATACTTCAACAACATACTACTTAGGTATGTTCTACTTAACAAAGAATATCATTATTAAACTAATCACTGTAATCTATATTTTACAATTAAAATAATAATTTACCTAATACATACAAATAACAGATTCAGACATACTTCAAAAAGTCAATAATCAATAGTTTGGAGTGTTAATTCTCCCAATTATGTTGGTTTTATTTTTTGTACTTAAGTATTTTTATTTTAGGGTGTAGCTACTCTAAGCTTAATATTTTAATAAACTAAAATTAATGGAAACTTCATAATAAAGAGTATTTAGTTTGTAAAATTAATTTGTTGGCCTAAATAATTTTTGATAGTGGTTTTCAGACTATTATTTATAACAATATTTGCTTAGAAGAATTAGTTCAAATTTTAGCACAAATAAATATTTGAAATTAAATGTTGAATTATCAATATAACAACAAACTTTTGGACATAACCCAGTATGTAATTGGTCCACAAGAAAAAAAATCCAATAGCTTATTTCCAATTTAATTAATAGTAAACATTAATTAATGATAAACATAAGCATTAATAGTAAGCATAAGAATTAATAGCTGGAAATCCACCGACGTTGCTGGAATATTATTTTCAAAAGGGAAAAACTATATTTAACTGTGAAAGAAACAAAAAAGTGACTAGGTAAGTAGCTAGGTTAAAACTTAAAGTAAATAATAACTAGTATCCTTTGGCTACACTGCAAGAACTGGTAAAGTGTTCAAGAAATCCTCTAGTTTGCTTTCTGTTCTCAGTAAATTGTAAAATACATGTAAATATAAGAAAATAAAACATTGTAAGTACAGAAAGTGTTAAAAAATTCCCATACTATCATACTCTTGGTCTATGTAGTAAGTAATCAACTTTAGCTAATGCCCATCAGTCTTAACTATTCTTCAAAGGCTGGAGAAAAGACCAAGATATTATGGTAACAAGTTGATAGATTCTGCCCACATCTCAGTCTGCAATATATAGGACATTCTCAACATTTCCTGTGACAACAATCCTTAATATGAATTAATAATCATATCCCCCTACTATAAAGTGTTCAAAAATAAATCCTCTATTTAGGCTTCTGTTCTCAGTAAACTACATGTAAATATAGTAGAAAATTAGAGATTGTTCACACAGAATTTCAGAAAATCTTAAAAATGTCCCATTTTCTGCTAACTGACTGGGAATCTGCTGATAAGCTGAGCTTAATAGTATGAGCTCAACTTCACATCAAATTAAAATATCTGAAAGTCAGGAGACCCTGAAGTCACTGAAAGAAGCTACATTATGCAGAATGGGCTAGGATATCTGAAATTTTTGAGTTATAAATAACAGCCTTAACTCTGCTTAGATATTGATAATAGCTGTATTAGGTACATAAATTAAATTTATAATACCAAGTTGTTTTTACAAAATTACAGATAGTGCCTAGAAACCTACCTATATTAGTATATAATTTAGCTTTACTATGAATATTTAATAATGAAACAAGAAACAGATAATTGGATACTACTCATCCTGAGTCATCCAGTCTGCAAAGCGCATTCATATCCCCGAAGACCTTTGGAGACAAATTTTGAGGGAAAATAATTAATTTTCCTAATCAATTCCAATGTTTACATGTATTTGTGTTTTTATTGGAGACATTTTGCAAAAGTCTGGTCATTTTGGAGACAGATTTGAAAATCTTTGAGACAGATTTACCACACTTTACAGACTGGTTACTCATACACTCATACTAGGTCCTACCTACTCCACTAACTGCAGCTCCAGGTAAAATAGTAATTCTCATAAACTCTCTACCTACTTGTCCCTTCAAGATTTAAGACTCCAGCCTCCAGGTAATAAAGCATGTCCAATTTTGAGCCCTTCAATTGCAAATGGAGAGAAATATCTAATTTTCTCTTATGCTACACTACATTTAAAATGTTATTTTGGGGAGATTTAATGATAATTTGGTCATTTTGGAGAGAAATTTGGTGATTTTTGAAGAGAAATGGAGAGACAAATGGAGAGTTTATTAAACAAAGAGATATACTATTTTACTATGGTCTTAAGCTAGCCTGAGCTAGGCTCAAATTGTCATAAATTCTACCCTAAAAAACATTGTATGATCGTACTAATTGTAGGACTACCCAGAGGCAAGAATAACTAGGAGAAATGTCTCTACTGCCTGAACCAGACTGCATTTTATGGTAAATTCCGCCGACATGTCGGTGAAATTTTGCCCTCTTTGAAAATAAAATTCTAGCTAAGTTGGTGGATTTCTAGCTCTTGCTGCTCTGTATTCCTAACTATGTAACCATTAATCTTCACTTTTTAGTAGAAAATCAGCCTAATTTTTGGAAATTGTTGGTGTATTTTTTCAACTTTTAGAAAAAGTCAGTGGAATTTTGTGCACCAAATACAGATTGATATCTACATTTGCAATGAAGGCCCGAAGTTCTTAATTTGCTCAAAATAATTGTCATTAACCCACAAATAAAATAGCAAGAATGGACATCCAAATCATCCATATTTCAGAGGCTGGTAAATTGTAAGCCAATTTGGCTCATTTTTCTTTTTTGAAGATTTCAAGCCAAAAATTAACATTGGAAGTTGGAACATAGGAATTAATTCATAATTTTAAGCCAATTATGAATAGGCATCTGATTTTATCTTTTGAAATATTATTATGGATAGACATAAGTTTTAATAGGTACTAGTCAGTGAGCCACAAGGTAGTTAGTACCTGGGGCTGGGGTTTATATAAAAGTTTATTAACTGGCCCGGCTAGTCTGTATTTGGTCCACAAAATTCCACTGACTTTCTGAAAAAGCTGAAAAAATCAACCATAAATTTCCAGTAATTTGGCTGATCCACCAACATTTTAGTGATTTTACACATTTTTCCACCGAAAATTCATGATAATATAGGAATAAATAGCTAAAAATCCACCAACTTTGCTAGAAAACTTCCACCGACATGTCAGAGGAATTTACCATAAAATACAGACTCCATGTATAAGAGCATGTCAGTTAAAGCCAATTAATTAGCTTATATTTGAAATGGTCAAATCTCAGATATGTCTAATTGGCTTTAAATTTTGAATTAATTCCTTTTTTCCCATGTTAATTTCGGCTTGAAATCTTCAAAAAATGAGCCAAATTGGCTTGGTTCATATTTTTTATTGAATTTTGGCTCAAAAATTGGCTTACAATTTTCCAGCCTCTGAAGAAACATGGTAACAGACTGGTAACTGGGTCCTACTGAACTAGTATCTCTCAACTTAACTAGAGTCTAGTCTGTCTAGAGAGCTCAGAGAGGCACGTAACCTACATAGTACATACTAGCCATGTTTTAGAGTAGGTAGGTATGTCAATTAAAGCCAACTAGCTATATAATTGTCTTAGATTTCAAAAGGTCAATACCTACTCTGATAAGTAGGTATACCTAGGTACCTAATTGGCATACAATTTTAAATTATTTCTTATGTTCCTATGTTAATTTTGGCTTGAAATCTACAAAATAAATTAAATTGGCTTAGCTCGGAATTTTTGTGAAATTTTTTGGCTCTAAAATTGGCTCAGGTACCTACCTACAATTTTCAAGCCTCTGAAACATGACATACCTAGGTAATAGCTACCTAATACCTTCCTACTATTTTGTAATTTTAGCTTATAAGCCATAGCTAAGTGGTACTTCAGGATATAAAACAAATTAAACTACCAACCTAATTAGGTAGATTGGCTTAGCCCAGGTACATTTTCAAACTCAAAATATCAAGAGACGACTTACCTGATGAAGAGGTTTTGTTATACAAACATATTTCGAGCGGATTCTCAATGTTAATGAGTTTTTGGACCTAGATTTACAATTTAAACTAGGTATAGGTATTTCTAATTTCAAATCTCTACAGTGTAACAGATCTAAAGCACAATAGAATGGTCTTGATATTCGTGCCGAATTAGGCGGAAATAAAGGGTTGAGAAACAAAAGCTAAGCGTAATGATTGGTATACAGTTTCAAACCCTTTCTAAAAACTGTTTGTAGATTCCAGTATCTTCAAACAGATTTAATTGTTTGAGAAATAGTTCGGCTAAGTGTTTTATACTATATTCAGATTCACAGCATAAGCTGTATCTACTCCAAATATATTTCAAGGAACTGAATGAATTTATCAATAAATACATAGGTAGTTTTAAAATTAATAAAAATATTATTTTTTATACCTAATGGTTTATTGATATTCCTGATTCAATTTACGTACTTTTCATCGAATGAATCATTCTTTCCGGACTAAACCTATACTTTTTTATTACATGAATAGTTATTACAATTCATTATCCATAATTATTGTATATATACACTCCCTTAAATAACATTGCAATAATTAGCTATATATATACTTCGTTTTCTATGCCTGCGCTTCGTTTTCTATGCAATGAGATGCGGTTAAGAGACTCTTGTTTGCCGCTAACTTCAACCGTTTTACGTGAGTGTTAAGCGCTTAGCACATCAAGATTGTGTCTGTTTTCACTGGTGCTAAGCGCTTAAGAGACTTTACCTTGAGCAACCCGATTTTTGCGGTTAAGAGACTTTGGCTTGTGGCCCTTCATATTATTTTTCCTGAGAAATCCTAAGATAAAGTTCCTGGTTGATTTTTAAATATTTGATTTTGTTTAGTGGAATTTTCCCAAGTATAACTTTCCGCAATGGAATCTTCCTCAGTGGAATATTCCTCATTGGAATTTTCCTCTGTGGAATCTTTTGAACACCGAATACTATATCTGATTCACGATATAATTTTAACATTTCCATAAATTGTATTACTGTGAGAGTATATCCTAAGTGGAATATTATTTTTATTGACTGTAAGCATATATTGTTTCAATGTTCTTCACATTAAGAGTTCATCATAAGTGGAATATTATTTGTATTGACTGTACATACTCATTTGAAAATAGGAGAAGGTTAGAGGCAGTGGTGAAGCCGATCGGGGTTGTCACCACGACAGCCAGGAAGCAGCGAAGGCGCAGCATGGGAGCCAAAATCTACTCCATTGTAATTGTGCAGAACTACTCTGGGCTCCTAGCTGCTCCTATTTGCCTAGCGTGCTGCCTAATTGCGGATACGCGGCCCTTAGCCAAAACTGCTTTAATAGTATTATAATATTACAGTCGTGGCTAGAGGCCGCGCATCCGAAGTTAGGCAGCGCGCTAGGCAAATAGGAGCAGTTGCCTAGAGTAATTATTCTGCGAAGTTACACAAGAGTAGAATTAGCTCCCAAATCTGTCAGTTTGGCTCCCACGCTGCGCTCTCGCTGATCCCTGACAGTCGTGGTGATTACATCGATAGGCTTAACCGCTGCCTCGAACCTGCTCTAATTTTCACTTTGGTTGATATTGTATTTTTGTTCTTTACCGTAAGACTTCATCCCAAGTTGAATATTAATTGTATTGAGTGTAAACATATATTGTATCATTGTTCTTCGCAATAAGAGTTCATCCCTAGTGGAATATTATTTGTATTGAGTGTACGTAGATATTGTATGAATGTTCTTTACAGTAAAGTTAGTCCCTATTGGAATATCATTTGTATCTTCTTGTATCATTGCTTTTATCAATAAAATTACTTTTAAGAATGTGGAAACTGATCTTACCATTTAAAAATATTTCTATCCAGATAATTAAAATGGCAGCATAATTAAGTGTACGGCTCACGGACGCAGAGAAGATGCCCAGTGGATACAGTCACCAAAAAAAAACATGGTTACACTACATTCTGAATGAGGCAAATGGAGAGGTGACAGTTAATGAAGACTACGAGACCTAATCCTGAAATTATCGCACGAAGATCACGCGAACAGTTTATTGTGTTATTATAGCGAGGATAAAACAAGAGGAAGGATATTGCGTGACACTGAATGCTTTTCTGGGTTATTATCTTAAATACAATGGGGAACATTTCAGCTCATGGACTCGAATTTGAAATGGAGAGAAAACGTTCAATTTTCTATCTTTATAAACATTCAAAACGTGATATCTTTGAAAAGATCCTTTGAAGATCCCTGGAAACAACTTTTCTTGGGAAGTATTGCCTGAATATTGTTACAACATTGCCACAATGTTGTATCATTATTGCCCATTTAGTAACTAATGGCAAATATTGTATAAACTTTCCAATGATGTTACAATACATCTAATAATGGAAAATTGCCAATATTGTTACAACATTACCAATATAATTACAACATTACCAATATTGTTACAACATTACCAATATTGTTACTACAAGACTACCAATATTGTTACAACATTACCAATATTGGTTAAAACATTACAAATATTGGTTAAAACATTAACAATATTGCTGCAACAAGGACGAGTTTGTTACAATATTACCAGTAATGTTACAACACTGCTGATAATGGAACAACTTCACCAATATTGTTACAACATTTCTAATATTGTAACATCACAGACGAGTTTGTTACAATATTACCAATAATGTTACAACACTGCTGATATTGGAACTTTAAGTATCTCCTTTCATAAGTCGTTTACTAAATACATTTTTATTTTTATTTGAGTTTAATAAAATTTCTAAATGGTAAAGTGACTTTTGGCCCAACCGGTACTGATTTCACAATTCGAATTGTTCAAGAAGCTCTTACAGAAAATTTGCAAATCACTGCTGTAAAAAGTGGATTAAATGATACTAAATAAACATTCAACAGATTTGTAACCGTTGATTTGAAGTGACATCCTTACAAGATGTACGAGCGAAATAAACATCTTAATACAGATCTTCCGCGGCGGCCTAATTTTGCTTATTGGTTTTAGCAAAGATATTTCCGGTACGATATTTTGATTGGCGATGATTGACAATATTGTGTTTGGCGATGTTTGATGATATTGTGATTGACGATATTGTGATTGGCACTTTTCATTTGATTAGAACCAACCTCCTACTGTCAACTTTGACGTAGGAATCTCGTGAGGACAAGGACTAGCAATGGACGACTTGGCCTTCTTGTCGGTCCTTATTTTTACAAAAATAATTTAAATTGAGTTAATTAGATACCTTGATCTAATAAATGATAGGATTGATCCAAGACTTCGAGAAATACATGGAAACAATGTTAATTGAATTTGGTTGGTTCAAGACGGGGTCAGAACTGTTGCTGTGAGGAAACACTAAATGAGTTAATCGGCAATACGCATTATCTCCTTGAATCATTGTATCAAATGGCCCACCAGATCCCCTGAAACGATTAATAGGAGGAACAGTTTAATTGATTTTTTCGGTTGCATTTAATTTAACGCCTTTTATTATTATAATAACGGTTCTTAAATAAAAAAAAATTTAATAAACAATTAAAAGTTATTAAAACATGTTTTATTATTTTAAAATTCGAAGTTAAACCAAGAGTGCACTAACAGGTTTTTAGTATCTGTCACTAAAATAATGCATAAGGAAAACGGTTGGATGTATTCACCTAAAATTTTGTACAGATATGGAATAAATGTTTATAAACAAAATATGACATACCAATTATTTTTAAGTTCAATAGTTTTTTATGGTATGCTTTATTTGGGACACCTTGTATTGTTACTACATTGCCGAGTTTGATACAACTTTACAAATAACGGAACAATAATGCTTTAGTATTGTTAGAACATTATCTATATTGGTAAAATATTTTTCATATTGTTACAATGCTTTGATAATGTTAACCAGAGAAATATTCCTACCAATGATACAATAATTTAAAAAAAAATTACGAGTTTCATTTATTTGAGCGTGATGCAATATTTAGAAAAGAGTTTATTTATATAAGAAATAAAATGTATCCAATTCGTTAATATTCTTTTTTACATCCATTTGATAAAATCTGTACAATTTTATTGTAAGACTTCGAATATACGAGACCCCTAATTATTTGCACTGTGTATGTTGTATTCTAATATTATTTATGTTATTACGTCCTTATTCTGTATACTGTACATTGACCAGTCCTTTAAGGTGTTGTTACTTCCCTATTCTGTATACTGTGCCTTTACTTTACCAGCCCTATAAGATGTTGTTACTTCCCCATTCCGTATATTGTGCGTTTTGCAGTCCTATAAGATGTTGTTACTTCCCTATTCCGTATATTATGTGTTTTGCAGTCCTATAAGATGTTGGTACTTCCCTATTCTGTGTAATGTGCCTTTAACAGCTCTGTAAGATATTGTTACTTCCCTATATGTACAGTATGCTTTTACTTTACCAGCCCTATAAGATGTTGTTACTTCCTTATTCTGTATAATGTGCCTTCAACAGCTCTGTAAGATATGGTTACTTCCCTATTATGTACAGTATGCTTTTACTTTACCAGCCCTATAAGATGTTGTTACTTCCTTATTCTGTATAATGTGCCTTTAACAGCTCTGCATGAGGTTGTTACTTCCCTATTCTGTAAATTGTGCTTTTACTTTACCAGCCCTATAAGATGTTGTTACTTCTCTATTCTGTATATTGTGCCTTCAGCAGCCCTATAAGATGTTGTAACTTCCCTATTCTGTACAATGTGCCTTTAACAGCTCTGTAAGTTGTTGTTACTTCCCTATTCTGTACAATGTGCCTTTAAAAGCACTGTAAGATGTTGTTACTTCCCTATTCTGCATACCATAGCGAGAACACAATCCCATAAATTCGATTCATTAGTCCGGACGAATACACTTCCTGGTATTTAGATAATCGAAATATAGCAGTTGTATTTACATGAAATAAGAGAAGAACGTTAGGTAGGGATAAGGCAACATTGTGCCTGCTTTTCTAGTAACAGATATACACAAATATAATAATGTTACCTATTGTGAACAAGAGAAATGATTCGAAGTTTATTGCTATCAATTTAGCTGGTTCTTTAATATATTATAATAATTGATTCATTATTATACATTTCTCAATATAATTTAATGATTTCATCCAATTATTCACTAAATAAATGCTCCATTTCAATACATTAATAAAATAACATGATGAAGGTAAAATAATATTGTGTTTCCTTGTTAACAAGTAACTGATGATCTAAATAATATCGTGCAATAACAATTCCTCACAGCACGATATTTCTTGTTCATTAATTAAGCTATTATTAACTACATCTCTTGTTTATCGTAGTTCATTCATTCAAAACAGAGATAATTGAAGGTATCTTGTAATTAGAGTCTGCTTAAAGTCCCTATAAAGACGCTAAGGAGTCCAGAGTAACAAAGAGGACTTACCTCATTATTTTCCTCTTAAAGAATCGCTTAAAAGAGACAATTGAACCCCAGGGAACTCTAAACTTATCCTGAATCAGACAGAGAAAAACTTACATCATTTAGAGCCTGACAAATAAATTAGAAAAAACTTAGAATGTAGCCTAATTATAGTGCCTAAGTAAAGTGTTCTCAAATAGTGATACATTTAAGTGCTCTCAAATAGTAACTAAGTAATGTGCTCTAAAATAGTAACTAAGTAAAGTGCTCTCGAATAGTGTCTAAAGAAAGGTGCTCTCAAATAGTAACTAAGTAATGTGTCCTCAATTATAGTAACTAAATAAGGTGCTCTCAATTAATGACTAATTGAAATTCTCTTTAATAGTGACTAAGTCAATTGCTCTCTAATAGTGACTAAGTGAAGTGCTCTCTAATAGTGACTAAGTAGAGTGCTCTCTAATAGTGCCTAAAGTAATGTGCTCTCAATTAGTGACTAAGTAAAATGCTCTCTAATAGTTACTAAGGAAAGTGCTCTCTAAGAGTGACTAAGTAAAGTGCTCTCTAATAGTGACTAAGTAAAGTGCTCTCTAATAGTAACTTAGTAAAGTGCTCTCAAATTGTAACTAAGTAAAGTGCTCTCTAATAGTAACTTAGTAAAGTGCTCTCAAATTGTAACTAAGTAAAGTGCCCCCAAATAGTGAATAAGTATTAGGTGCCCTCAATTAGTGCCTAAGTAAAGTTCTTCGAAAGTTTTTTGTTTCTAATTGTTATTTTCTATCTGGATTTATATTGGCTTGGAATAATTATCATAGAATTAATTCTGCTGCTAATTATTCGAATCGACAGATAGGGACTCTTTTCCGATCTCACTTTGGTATTTATTTAAATATGAAGTGATACTTCGGTAAATCATTAAGATCATTTAAAATAGTTAATCTGAGAAACGTGTATCGTATCTGTATTGTTTTTCTGAAAGTATACAAATATCACATTTCAGAAACAAACTTTACTAGTTGTAATACCCGTAGATATTTTGAAATTAGTCTGGAACAAGTTCTCAAAATTTGAAGATAATAGGAAATTAAACAACTATGATTTGAGACTCTATTTTGATATTACATCGCTAATGTTTCTTTACAAAAAGTTGATAAATTGAAATATCATATGGATAAGAAAAATATGTCCTATAGGGCCCAACTTTTTGAACAATAAATATTTTTATTAAACATTCAAAAGTTATACTCGAAATCCCAACCATTTACCTACTTGTAAAACTAAAGAAAATGGAAAAATCCTTTCCACATCAGAGAGAATTTTAATAAATTATGTGTATAAACAAACAGGAATTTTCCCTTTGATCTTTCGACAGAATTCATGTGACCTCAATCCAACTGGAACTGTTTTAATCTCTTCAGAGGCTACGGCTGTGATCATGTGCAAATTACAACAGTTCTAGTGTAGATCATTCACAAGTAGGATGTTCTTCAAAACTGGACTTTTGGTCGAGCAATTGTTCTTTCGGTTAATTATTCGTTTGAGCAATTGCTTTTCGAGCAATTGTCTTTCGAGATATTGTTTTTTTGAGCAATTGTTTTCGAGCAATTTACCGGTGTATTATGCCTGAGTGAGGTCCGTACACATTTGAGATATTAGCATATGAGAGGTACAGAGTTGATTTTGGGCGTGAGTGACTAGGGTTTCTCATATTGGCCACTTTTGTTTGTCCCGGGATTCCGGGATAAAAATCGTGTACATCACGGGATAAATTTTGAGCACTAATATAGTATATATATGCATATGTTCTGAGTTTGAAGATTGTTTTTATTGTTTTAACCACGAAGGGTTCTGTGAATTGCATGTAAAAGGAACAAGTGAGGTTTGGTACCTCAAATAAAGTTATAATAACCACTGTTGTAACCTTCATTTTCGATAATATAAGTTCATTTTCGATAATATAACAAAATGTATGTTCTTATATATTAATATTTGAACTTATTATTTTGAAGTAGAAATTTTAAATTTTAAATTTTCGAATATAAACATAAATATTTACAATCCAAGGAGAGAATTCCACCAATGAAAATCAACACTTGGAAAATTCCGCCAGAGAAAATTACTAGAACCCATATCATCATGGTAAAAACTGCAAATGGAATTTTGATATGTATTCGAAATATTTTGAAAAGTTATAGTAACAATTGGATTAAGAAGAACTGTTATAGTTATTCTACTCATTAACCAAACTATTTACCTAACTTAAGTTTTCGGAAATAACCTAATTTATTTGAAAGTTAATAGATAACTAATCAATATATTTTTGTTACCGATGTGAAGAGAAAAATTTTCCAATTACCATGTAGATAAAATTTGGGGGTGCTTCGTGTTTAAATTATTATTTAAAATAAGGCAATTCATGTCATTATTGTTTATTTCTACCTTCAATTTACTTAATAATGTTAATAACTTATAATGAAGTATATACCATCTTTATGAATCGGGTGTATTTTAGAAGAAAATACTGGGAAGTAATTATATATTCATCCCGGGATATCCCGGGACATATCGATTTATCCTGTTATGAAAAAATAGGTAAAATTGGACCGGAATCCTGGGATTTCGGGATCCCGGGAAAGAAATCCTAGATGTGACGTTATTGCTACAGTATCAAGTTTGCCACAGTATTTATTGTCTGAGTAGCCCGTAATTATGTTTGTATGATAAATTCTCTGCCATAAATGATTTACACATTGTCACAATATAATGGAGGTTTCAAATTTTGACAGTGTCATATATTTGCACCCTGCTAATGACTGACCTATAAAAGTTACTATCCGAATAGAAACATAACATGTTTAACCTAACTGCAAGTTAATAGTTTTTATATTTAATTCTAATCCATTGTTTAAAGGTCCCCCGTCTCTATTTTTATTTTTCTATTAATTAAAATTGAGGATACTAATTATTATAAAATTGCAAACCATTCCTAATTTGGTTCTATATTTCTATTATTATTTGTATTTCTATTATTATTTGTGATTTTACTTCTACCCTCCGAATATCAAGCAAAGAAAAATAAATAGTGCCTTTTCCTACAAATTCAAATCAATAACAAAGGCTACAAAACTGGTAAATGTATCCTAAATGGTTACCTTTACAGTTACCTAAATACCCTTATCCAGAAAAAAATTGTAGATATCTTAAGTAGTACATAATTAGTAATTACCATTAAATTTACGATAGTTCATGATGCATTTTACATCCATTTCTTGTTCTTCTATTCAATCTAATTGAAATGTCGGACAGTGAGGGTTGAATGTGAATATTTCTGATATAATTAATTACGAAGCGAATATTAGATCAATTTCTTTTCAGTTAACTGCGATATGTTATTCATTTCTACAGAAATTTTAGTTGTGAGTGGCAAATATCGAAAACCTACAGTACTCGAAAAGTGGTTGTTGACAGTATTTCGTTATTTATAACTTTTGAATAGTAAATTTATCTATCATGATACACGATATTGTGAGTATCTGATTACTGATACTTTTCCCTAGATAGCCACAATTTTTTTTAGTAAAATCTAGGTACCTAATGTTAACAATTATTATATTTTTGGTGATTTCTAAAATCGCTAAATTATTAGGCATATATCAAACCCTCTTAGTAGAAAAACCTCGTATTTGGCCAGATATTTTGTCACCTGCCAGTTATTATAGTGTGAATACTACAAGGAGTAATAATTACAATATTATCTCTAATTTAGATAATGAATTACATTTATTATTTGCTGTTTGGCAGAGTTTGTGCTGAATAAAAATTGATGTGAAAAATTACTGAAACTAGATAGAGTGAAGACTATTCCAATTTAATAAAATGATGATTTAATTAAAAAATAAATTCATTATAATTGAAATAAAAAAATCAGGCTGCTTTTAGCATATTTGATATTGCACTAACTGCAACAATAACGCCACGCCCACAATCAATTCTCCGCCTCTCATATGCTAATATCTCCAATGTGCACGGATCTCACTCAGACATAATACACCGGCTAACGATTAGTTCAGTAGAGGTATTTATTCATATATTCTATCTAGTGTACTTTACGTTTAAAATTTTTATTATTATTATCCAGTCAATGCTATTAATATTGGTGTAACCTAAAAATCCACTCATGGTATGCATCTTCATATATTTTAAAAAATTTAAGTAGAAATGTTGGAAACAAAACAATATAATCTTTATAGAAGAGGAAATTCCCTGGCGAACTTACGATTGAATTCGAAAAATGGGATTGAAAACAAACGGAAGGGGTGAACTTGACCGCCCTCAAACCTCTCCTTCGCGGCTGAAAGGATGCTGAAGACATTCACTCTCTGGCTTGCAAGAGCTGTTCGCTTTTGAAACTAAGCAGACTCCCTTGGATCGTTCGTTGTCTTAACAAAGCGTCTAAATATGGAATTTATGATTCAGGAGGTGGTACTGCCGTCCGCTCCTTTGGTCTTTATAGAAATTGGTTCAAAATTATAATCATCAACAAGGTCGTAGTATTTCTGAGGTTTACGGTTCTCCGTAGCACCTGCAGCGGAATCATTGAGGTGTGTCTCGGTGAATGTGTCAGAACATGTGCAATCCCCGATCAAGCTCTTTCCACGCCCCCCGTTACACTCATTGGTCAATCACCGTAGCCAATCAATCAGTTAGTAACCTTGATAACATTTATCTTAAATAACTAATCAGCAAGGAACAGTATTGTTAATAACTACATATATGCTTAATGGTACTAATCTTTTAATTTCTAACCTTAGAGTTGCCACCCTTTTTCTTATATGTTGAAAATTGTGTAGCTCTCATTTACCTCTTAACTTACCCCTATAGTAATTAACTCCATGCAATTTAATTACGAGCTATTATTTCAATTATGTAAACTAACCCTTTATGATCTCTAGAGCTATAGATGTTTCTCCAAACAAAAAAGAACGGTGCTAAGAAAATTCGGTCATGGAAAATCGAGTGTCGGAAATTTCGGTCTCGGAAAACTCGGTCTCAGTTTATAATGACGTTATTAAAAAACAATAATAGATAAAGTTGAAATAATGAGTACTAAAATGTGAAGTTTATTTATTGAAATCGGATAACATTTTCGACCGTTGTAAAAAAAATACATAACATTAGTAATTTTGATATTTATTTAACATGAGATTCGAGCGAAAAATCAGTCTCGGAAATTCCGAACTCGGGAAATTAAGTCTCAGGTATAAACAAAACGTATGAATTAAATGTACCGGGGGCGTGGCACCCCCCGAAATCCTTCTGCCAGGTCTGTAAACAATCAAAAAGTGTGCAGTACAACAAACTAGCGGATACAACAGACTACAAAACGGTTATTTATGTTGAGAGATCATTTATCATTCTGAGACCAAAATTTCCGAGACTACAATTTCCGACCACCAAAAAGAACATCCATTAATTGAAAATACAAAATATATTCAAATTCTATTATAATAAATCTATAAATAATTCAGTGGCAGTTTTTTGTAAAATATGTTCGACGATTAAACGATTGCTCTAATTCCTATAATTAATGAACATGGTAACCATCAGTGATTGTACCAATATTATAAAACAAAGGAAAGAAGATAGTATTGCGTTGAAGGGATAGGTATCTTCACTTTCTCTCCCTTCACACTCTCTCTCTCTCCATTATATTATTTTCGTGAAATTTAAATCAAAAGGAGAATATTGAATGCAAAGCTTCTGCAATTTTCATGTCATTTGCTTGTCACAATTTACATATCATATTCTTGTCACAATTTACATGTCATTTTCTAGTCAAAATTTACTCATTCATCTCTGCGACTGTAAAAATAAGACTAAAGTTATATTGCGAAGAAAAATAGATATTCAAATGAGGTGAAAAATGAACAAAGATGTTGAACTGATTTATGGTGGAAAATTAGCTGTAATTAAATATCACTTGTTTCTTACTGTTGTTTTTTATCACAGACTTCATTTATAATATTCAAATTGGACATCATATCAACTTATTTTTATTGACATTTTTAAAACCAGCTGCTAAGAACGACCTTGTAGAAAATGATCATTTTATGCGTCATGCTCCGTATACTCTATTTTATTTAAGAATAATATAGTAAATATGTAATTACGTTCTGTTTGCATTTTTAACTAATTATTAATATTAAGCTTTCCTTGTATTAAAACTTATATAATTAACTCAAAAAAAATTACGTACTGTTACAAAAATAAAATAATATGGAGTCCCATTGAAGTTAAAGAAACGTGTATCCTTAATGATTTGTTTACAGTTTACTGAATTTAAATTCCCTGTAATTTTTTTTTATCAATTGAAGTACTTGTAGATATTTTATTTTTGGTCTGAGTAAACAAAGAAAAATTATATGGTTTGAAAATATCTGGATATTAGAAAACGGTTATTTGAATAATTATCATCATCTAGTGACTCTTTCTCTGATAAAAACATGTATGAATTGTTTTATATTATGATTGTACATTTTCCTTGTTCTTTACCAATTACACTTTACAAAATTTCGAATTATATATCTCTGAATATTCGATTGGAATATTTCCTTATGAATTTATTACATCTATATAACAATACCATCCGATAGCGACTCAAATATTTCTTTGCTACCTGAGGCAGAATTCAATAAATTTCAATTCTACAAAGTTAGGCCTCCAGAACATTCTTTGGATCGAATAGATCGTGCATTCGAAATCCTTGTATCGAATGTTAGCAAGAATAAATTGAATTCTCAGATATAGTTTAGCGCTGCAGTTTTTTGCATTCGTATCGACTCTTCGGGTTACAAGAAGAAAAATACACTTAACTTGCCTAGATGGAAGAAAAAGACACTTAACTTGCCAGCTATCACTACAATCACCAATAGGGAATTTAAGGAACATTTTGAGGCAGTTTCGAGGGATAGGTATGAGGAAGATAGGGAAACTTAAGAAGAGGTATTAGGTAGAGTTAGAGATTTAAGAGGGAGCAGGCAAGCAGAAGAGGCAAACGAATTAATGAATGAGGAGCCAGGAGAGGAGGAAATAGAGGAAGTGATCAAGGAGATCAAAGATTCTGCGCCTGGGGAAGATGGGGTTAGGATAGGTTATATCAGGAATGCGTGTAGGGAAGTTAAGGAAAAGGTAGTTAGGATGGTTCAGTTTATGTTTAGGGAAAGTGCATGTAGGTGGGAAGAGAGTTTAAATGGGGGATTAGTGGTGCCTCTACACAAGAAGGGAGATAGGATTAATACGGATAATTATAAGGGGGTGTGTCTGTTAGCTATGGGAAGTAGGATTCTAGCTAGGGTTATTTCTAAGAGGCTTAGATGGTGGGTAGAAGAGTTAGGGTTAGTTGATGAAAATCAGGAAGGTTTTAGAAGGGGAAGGTCGACCGCAGACGCGACCCAGGTCATGGTGAGGATATGGGAAGATGTTAGTGATTATAGGCTTAGGACAGGGGGACAGGGGGATGGAAACCACAGGCAAGGCTTCTGGACTTGAAGAAGGCATATCCTCGAGTAAATAAGCCTTGCTTGTGGAGTATTTTAGATAGGTATGGGTTAGGTGGGAATTGTTTAAGGGTAATTTAGGATTTGCATGAGACGACGGAATATAGGGTTAGGGGGAAGGAGGGGTTTAGTGAGAAATGGGTGCCAGCAAGGGGTTTGAGGGAGGGGTGTGCTACTTCGCCTGTTCTGTTTAACGTTTTTCATCAAGTGGTGATCAGACAAGCGGAGGAAGCTAGAAGGGAGCTAGGGGGTGAAAGGGTGGGAATCGAGTGGCACTGGATACCGGGGTGGTCTTTCGCGGGAGCAGGTAGGTGGGAAAAGGGGTGCTCGGAGGCAAAGAGTCTGACCTTAACATCGTTACTCTTTGCCGATGACACTACCATTATATGTAGGTGAGGGGGTAGAACTAGAAGAGGGAATAAGGAAGTTTAATTAGGTTATGGGTAAGTTTGAGGAAAGGAATAACGAAGATAAAGAAGAGGTTTTAGTTTTTGGGGATAGAGATAGTGAGGGAATTAGGGTGCTAGGATCTTGGATGGGACCTGAAGAGGATAGTAGGAATAGGATTAGACGAACAAATGGGTTATGTGCTAAGGTTAAGGGGCAATTAAAGGGATCTAGGCTTAGTAAGAGGTGGCAGGGTAGGATTTCAGAGGGTTGTGTAGAGAGTGGATTATTGTTTGATTGTAGTGTTAGGGCTTGGTGGGGGAAGGATATAAAGAAATTATAGAGTTGGATAGATAGGAAGTATAATTATGTTTGGAGTAATAGGAAAGGGGAGCCACTAAGGCAAATGGAAAGTAGGGGGGAGAACATGTTGGATGTTAAGGCTAGGTTAGGGATTAAATCGATTAGGACCAAGATAGAAGTGAGGGTACTAGAAAAGTTAGGGCATGTGATGAGGATGGGGAACGATAG
>CANNZV010006334.1:0-18759 GCA_947561585.1 Caprella mutica
AGTGTATAGTGAATACGTACGTTTGGCTTTATATAGATTAGTTTAATGTTACATATTTTTATATACACATTAAATGGAAATAAATTGAAAAAGAAATGAAGTGGTGTGTCCGGGACTCGTACCTGTAAATGTGGTCTCATGAAGAATTGAAGGCAGCGACATATCCACTGAGCCATCTTGGACATAGCAGAGGTAGGATTTGGTTGATATATATTCAATATATGATAACCCGCGTGTTTTTAAAGTTCTTATGAATGAATATTATTTAATATTTTATTATTTCTTCTATCTTTTCTTTTTTATTCTAAATGATGGAAAATATGTATAATATTATATAAGTATATATTGAAAGTTGTTGGTCTTACGACCTCCAGACACATATTAATGCATCTAGACTAGGGGTGAGCAAATGCAACACTCAATGCTGTTTCTGGTACTCATATGGCACCAGGGCCCACCTACCTATATACAAATCATTAAAAGTAACCCCTATTAAATTGAAAAAAGATAAATTAAAGTTAATCGAAAAAAAAAAATGATTTAACTTACCGATAACTATTTTAAATATTTATTTAATATATTCAGGTTTCGTATGTGATTGCTGTTGTCCGTTAATATAAGTGCAATTTACCTGTTTATAGTATTTTCTAATAAGAATACCCTGCCGATTTGCTATTTCATGCAGTGAGAATGTGGATATTAATTATAAGCGTTGTTGACCACTTGTATAATAGAGTGTATTTCGATCTTATGGCCGTTAGAGTAGAAGAAGAAATAATTGTCATCTGTCCGTTAATCTATCTCAATACTTTACTTACTTTGGTTACTAATTAAGTTATTCTTCATTAGTGAAGAATAAGGAAGAATCACCTGAAAAAAACAATTCTCTACACATGATGATATAATTTAATATTTATATTAATTTAAATAGAAATGCATTACTATGATAAACAAATGTTTGCTAATTTCATTTATAATTTTGTCTCTTATGGTACAATTTTACTTTTTTCTCCTATTGTCCTATTGTGTAGAAATAACTATAAAAATATAACTAAGTGACCCATTAAAATTAATTTTCTATGAAAAAAAAGAAAATATTTCGTAGCACTGAAATTTCTATCAGTGGCACTCGAAAAGAAATTTCTGCCCACCCATGATCTAGAGCAGTGGTGGGCAGAAGTTTCTTTTCGAGTGCCACAGATAGAAATTTCAGTGCTACGAAATATTTCCTTCTTTTTTTCATAGAAAATTAAATTTCATGATACACTTAGATATTTTTTTTATAGTTATAGCTCTATCAACTACACTCTAGGTGTTAAAAGCAGTTCGAGTCCTTGCAGACTCGAACTGCCCCACCTATTAGTTGCGAGTTTTAATAAGTTGGCACAGCGATGGAAGGGCTCCGTTCGAATTCCGCGAACTCCATCATGCATTTAGGTTTCATATCACTCAGGTTTGGAGCGTCACCCCTTCCGTCTTGACGCATTAATATGTGTTTGGGGGTCATAGGACCAACAACTTTGATTTATAAGGGAATCATATGTTTTGGAGCGTCAGCTCTTCCACCGCTGTGTCAACTTTTTTGTTAAAACTTGCTACTAATTGGTGGGGCAGATCGAGTCCACAAGGACTCTATCTGCTTTTAACACCTAGTAGTGTAGTCGATACGGCTCTGGCACAGTACTCTAGGTCCAGGGTTCGAATCCCGCGAACTCTATCATGCATAAATATATATACTGTAATTGCAATTTTGGAATCACGGACACTTTTTAATGTATATGATAACTCATACAATTCACCGTAGATCATCGAAGAAATGTTCGCTATGAGGAAGAAGATGAGTCTGTCATAACTCAGCGATCTTCATCGAAGACGTGTCTGCTATAATTCAATCTTGTAATATTTAGGGGACGATGAGTCTTTCATAGCACGTCGATGTTCATCGAAGACATGCCTGCTGTAATTCGGGGAAGATGAGTCTTCCATAACTCGCCGAAGATACATCTACAAGCTGCCTGCTGTAATTCAGGGAAGATGAGTCTTCCATAACTCGCCGAAGATTCATCAGAGTAATCTCTTCTATAATTCGAGGAAGTAGAAACAACCATGATTCGTTTAAGATCATTCGATAATCCTCTACAGTCAATTGCCGATGAGAATTTATCGGTGTTTCGTCTACGTTTTATTTTATCTGCCATAAACGCTCTTAAATCATCGAAGACACTCTCTTAAATTTTATTTGGGATTCATTACATTGCTCCATAAAGTGAACATGTAGTCATTTGGGATAAGAAATGAACGCGTTACTTTTGGAATAAAAACTTAATGACTAAAACAAGGCAATAATATGAACAGTTTTTCGAATCTGTTGTAGAGAATTATGTGAATTTTTATTCAGTTAACAAAACTTTCCAAAATTTTGCAGATAAATCTTTCCAAGATCTTTAATGAATTTTAATTTTCTCAACCTTAATGAAGTATGAATTAGGATCTTCGGTTAAGATTAACACAATTATATCTGGTGTATCGGCTGAGACATGACACGTCTAATTAGGCACTCATTTATGTGAAAAAGAAGAGTTCAAACATTGTGTATTTTATAAAAGCTTCTGGTAAGAAATGACAGGGTTTCCAGTATTATTTACCACTCAAATGTTCATCTATCACTCCTAGTAGTGTTAATTTCTTTCATAATTATCAACACCATTGATGTTACATCATTTTTCAACTATATATTATTCATGGTAGCCGGTAAATTGCTCGAAAACAATTGCTCGTAAGACAATTGTTCGAAAACAATTGCTCGAAAGACAATTGCTCGAAAACAATTGCTCGAAAAATAATTGCTCGAATGAATAATTGCTCGAATGAACAATTGCTCGAAATACAATTGCTCGAAAAACAATTCCTCGAACGAACAATTGCTCGAATGAACAATTGCTCGAATGAACAATTGCTCGAATGAACAATTGCTCGAATGATTAATTTCTCGAAAGTGTTAGAAGAGGAAGAATCAACAAGATAGGGAGATTATGTAAAGTAGGAAAAATATAAAATAAACAAGTGGCACGAATAAGTGAATAACTAAGGTCGTGCTCAATTTAATTTAGTAAGATTTAACGTCTGATTCGTACAGAGATATACCAAGATATCTACACCCCGCACAACCGTTAGGTAATATACTCCCTACCGTTCTATGAAAATTCGGTCTCAGAAGATTTTATAATCATTTTATTAAAGATCAATAGTAGAAAAAGTTGAAATTGTGTATACTATATAATGTGAAGTGTATTTATTAAAAGCAGATAACATCATTTACCGTTGTAAAATGATACGTAACATTAATAAATTTGACATGTTTTGACACTTATTTAACATGAGATTTGTGTGGAAAATTCGGCTTTGGAACTTTCAGTCTGAGGTATAAATCAAAACTTATCAGTTGGTGTTACGTTTATCGACGGGGGTGCCGTTTATCATTTCGAGACCGAATTTTCCAGACCGAAATTTCTGACCACGACACCGTAAAAGAGTACAAAAAAAATCACTACTATTCATGTTTTTTTTAATCATAAAACCCGAAAATTAATTTATTACTAGCCTATCTGTATGTGGTACCTCAATAGGTGAAATAACTCAAATTTATGGCAAAGTTTTAATAAATCTACAAATTTTTTCGGGTTTTATGATAAAAAAACATGAATTCACCAATTGATTCCAATTCACATGTTACATACGAGATGATACAAACGGTCTCTAAGGAAAAAAAGATTACGCAGAATGAGTAATAATAAAAATCATTTATAGAATGATTAATGATCAATTATTAAAAAGAAACAAGGAATGTTAGGTGCAGCTCCACTTCATGAATAACTGACTTTTATAAATCGAAAAAACTGTGCAATTTTATAATTCGATCAATTTTGTTCATTCGAGCAATTTGATAATTCGAGCAACTGTTCATTCGAGCAATTGTTTTTCGAGCAATTGTCCTTCGAGCAATTGTTCTTTCGAGCAATTGTTCATTCGAGCAATTATTTTCGAGCAATTTACCGGTTACCTGTTTCTAAGTGTGTTTCTCTTCCAAATATTGCAGTAATTTTGCATTAAACTCTTGATAAATAAATTGAGTTATCGAATTGTTAAAGTCACCCATCACTTTTACAGAAAACGAAGTTGGTCTAGTATGAAACTACGGAATTCAGTTTCTTACTAGACTAAGGAGTAAGATACTTCATTCATATGTAGTTCTCACCCCCGTATTCGGGTGTCACAGGTACATTTGTCCTCTAACTTTTACATTTCGGCAGCTATGAAGTTCAAACTTATACATTGTTTGAACTATACTAATACCGATAATATCAAGTATATCATTTTTAGAAATTTGTTTTGCTTTTTACTAATTCAAATTTCAAATCAATTAATTGAAATTTGAATAGTAAAAAGCAAAACAAACTTCGAAAAATGATATACCTGAGACACCCGATCGGGTGTCACCGGTACATTTGAAGTTTATTTCTGAAAAATATACTGATTTATGTATATCAGGGGGCGTTGCACTCCCCGAGCCCTCTGCCAGGTCATTAAACAATGATGAAGTTAACAAAACAAAACCATAGCGGATCAAATATCAAACATAGCAAAATTCTAAAAGCCGGAAGTGTTACAGTTAGCATACGATTTGCATGACATAAAATTTATCTCTATTAATTGAAATTTCAATTAATTGTCGATATTTTCAATTGATATTATCGGTATTGATATAGTTCAAACATTGCATAAGTTTAAACTTCGTCGTTGTCGAATTTAAAAAGGTTAGAGGCCAAATGTAGCTGTGACACTCGAATGCGGGTGTGAGAACTGCATATGAATGCAGTACCTTATTGAGACTAAGCCAACTTGGAACTTACCTCTATTCTACGAAGAGATTTTGCTGTAATGTAACAGCAAAATGAGACTCAACTTGTGAGAAATTTATGGTGAATTGTAGAAGACTGGAACGGGCTCCTTCATAATCTCCTATGATCTACGATAATTTATTTCTGAATGATCCGATCATATATGACAGCAATAACCTTTTCAAATGTTGAAAACATTTGAATGCAGAATGTAAATAAAACATTAAATCCTCAACTTTTCATTCATATTAATCAAATATATCATAATACAGTGGAACTCCTCTATAGTGAACTTCTACTAATTCACTCTAGACTAGAGGATTTAGTTCACTGTAGAGGATTTAGTTCACTGTAGAGGATTTAGTTCACTATAGCGGATATGGGAGATGAATAGAAAACTGGACTTTTCATGGCAGACTATACAAAATAAATTTTTCCTTTTTTCAAATAAATTCATTATACAGGGTATATCATTTCTCAGAACGCTTCAAAATTAGGATGGTTCACTAAAAATGACTTCACTATAGAGGAGTTCCACTGGTAGAACTCCTGTTTCATGAAATACAACTAATTTACTATATAGAGATTCATAGAAAATTTACGAATATTTGTGGCAGACTAAACTGAAAATGTTCATGATAAAGGTACGTTCACTATACAAGGTTCTACTATACAGGTTGGTTCACTGTACAGGAGTTCATTATAGATAAGTTCTATTGTTGTAGCTTTTCAATCTATTTCAATGCAATACAATGCTCAGGAGTGCATGAGAAAAGCAAGGGGTGTGCGAGAAAATACTTTAAGAAACACTGCTTGCATACACAGAGAAAAAAGTTTACTCATATCACATGGGTCCCCAATTTGTGCTTTGAATCAATTTATTACGTGAGTTGGTTGGACTTTATTCATGTTTTCATGTGTGTTAAAACAACTATGACATGGTGTGTCATCAAACATTAGTTAATTCAATTCATTTTATAGATTGAATCAACTTACTATGAGAGTTAAAAGTTACTTTTTTGAGAATTTTAAAGTATGTTGAAACAACTATGACAGAGTGTATTGTAGTAACTCACAAAGACAGTTAATTCAATGTATCTGGTTTATAAATTAACTTACTTTGCAAGTTGGCGCAACTTTTTTTTAGTTTAGGAGTGAGTCAAAACGATTGTTTTGCTTTAACCCACGTCAATTTAACTACTTTTAAGTAGTACCTGCAACTCACCACGTAGGTAGTCGCAAAAATAACCCATTCATATGAGTCAAAACAAATCAAATTTGATTTGATTCAACTAATCCTTTCTCTGTGTGTAGAGGGATAGGTAGGAAATTGCTCGAAAATAGTTGCTTGAAAGCATTTGCCAGAATGTAGGAAGAGTAAATTAACTAACAAGAGATAAAGGATTCTCAGCACAACCGTTATACCTACATTCTAAAAGACAAAAAAAAAACCACAAATATACCACTTGACATTCATACACTAAACCCACAACTATAACCATTTTCAAATGTTCACCAATATACCAACTCAACCATTAATTACCCGCTGTAACTGTGGAGTATTTTCCGTGAACTCTCCTGTGCATCGATTGAAATATGAATTATTTCACCAATTGAGGTGCCAGCTAAGGCTAGTTGAAAACTAATCTACAAAATTATTCTACAAAATTAATCTACAATATTAAGACAATAACAACATGATTAATAGTAAATGATTAATAGTAAATAACGATGAAAAAATGTAACACAGTTATTATCAATTACTAATTAGAAACAATGACGTTAAGGTGCAGCTCCACATCATGATTAACTGATTTTTATAAATTCAAACACTGAGCAATATGAACATTCGAGAAATTTATGTTCGTTCGGGTAATTATTTAATGGGAAATTCTATTCCTCCATATTAGAACAGAGGTAGAACGCAATTCCTCCATATTAGAACAGAGGTAGAACGCAATTCCTCCATATTAAACAGAGGTAGAACGCAATTCCCCATATTAGAACAGAGGTATAACGCAATTCCCCATATTAGAACAGAGGTAGAACGCAATTCCTCCATATTAGAACAGAGGTAGAACGCAATTCCCCCATATTAGAACAGAGGTAGAACGCAATTCCCCCATATTAGAACAGAGGTAGAACGCAATTCCCCCATATTAGAATAGAGGTAGAACACAATTCCTCCATATTAAACAGAGGTAGAACGCAATTCCCCCATATTAGAACAGAGGTAGAACGCAATTCCCCATATTAGAACAGAGGTAGAACGCAATTCCTCCATATTAGAACAGAGGTAGAACGCAATTCCCCCATATTAGAACAGAGGTAGAACGCAATTCCCCCATATTAGAACAGAGGTAGAACGCAATTCCCCCATATTAGAATAGAGGTAGAACACAATTCCTCCATATTAAACAGAGGTAGAACGCAATTCCCCCATATTAGAACAGAGGTAGAACGCAATTCCCCCATATTAGAACAGAGGTAGAACACAATTCCCCAATATTAGAACAGAGGTAGAACGCAATTCCCCAATATTACAACAGAGGTAGAACGCAATTCCCCCATATTAGAACAGAGGTAGAACACAATTCCCCCATATTAGAACAGAGGTAGAACACAATTCCCCAATATTACAACAGAGGTAGAACGCAATTCCCCCATATTAGAACAGAGGTAGAACACAATTCCCCCATATTAGAACAGAGGTAGAACACAATTCCCCAATATTACAACAGAGGTAGAACGCAATTCCCCCATATTAGAACAGAGGTAGAACACAATTCCCCCATATTAGAACAGAGGTAGAACACAATTCCCCCATATTAGAACAGAGGTAGAACACAATTCCCCCATATTAGAACAGAGGTAGAACACAATTCCCCAATATTACAACAGAGGTAGAACGCAATTCCCCCATATTAGAACAGAGGTAGAACACAATTCCCCCATATTAGAACAGAGGTAGAACACAAATTAAAAATAACTGGTTTTCAATAGTATTAATGGTGTTACTTAACCCGTTAAAACTGTATATTTTCGTTAAAATAAATGCATAGGAATTTAAAGATCATAATATCAATAAAAACCCGTGTGTATCATGGGTACATTTTTCATGTTAAAAATGATAAATTTCATAGTTCTTCTTATATGTATGATTGACATTGAGAAACTGTCCGATAATTCTTAACTTACTCCATTAACTTGCATAATCTATCCTAATAATACCCGTTGTGTGTTTGTTTGTTTATTTATTTATTTGGTGTCCGCTTTTACACTACGGGTATTAAACATGAAGAATGTAACTATGATACGCCCGGGAATATATTGACTTGATATTTAAATTCCCCTTTTTTTATTCAATTTTTAAAACTATTTTATCCATTAAATAAATTCAACTATGGAGAAAATTTAATTTTAATTGAATTCATTAAATTAACCTAATAACGGGTATTAAATTGGTTGATGGAGATCCGTTATTTTTAACGTGATAGTACACTAGTGATTAAATAATTATTCACTTACCTCAAAATATTTGAGTAGTCTGTATATGTGATAGATCTTGCCATTCATTATACATATAAGTTCCTATCATTTTTGAGAAGAGGACACCAAACAAATGAATCAATAAACACACGACGGGAATTATTAGGTTAGATGAAACAATTTATTCAAGTGAAATTTATACACAAAGTAAGTATACAGGGTGACCCAAAAAAAGTGTATCCAACTTACTCAACTTTTAAATAATATAAAATTAAAAATAAATAATTATTTCAAGAATGACGGAGGTATATCGGTTACAAGAGAAATATCTACTTTTTAATTTATTTGAACTCCATATTTTATACTAATTTTTAAATTTAAATACAATATTTATATTAAAGGAAATGTTGGGTACACTTTTTTGTGGGTCACCCTGTAGAGAAGAAAGGATGTAGGTCTATTGAAGTATTCGAAGCAAATACATAGTTATCGGCAAAATATATATAAATTATATATTTAGAAACTGTCCTGAATTGCTGCCTAAGTTTAATCTATAATATTTTACGGTTGAACACAAATGAACATTTAATGGGATGTACACTGAAAAAAAATGAGAGCCATATTGACCTCTAATTCCTAGTCAGATTGACTCAGGTAGAGTCAATCAAGAAAAAGACTCAATATTTGATTTTGGCCAGCTTTGACTGAAGCGATGAGTCAGGTTGACTCGCAATCTTTCTCAGTGTACTCTTTCACATATGTAGATAAAGTAGAATGTGGAAACCCTACTTCTAAAGGGGCGTTCACACGAACACACCAGTGTGCAATTGCTGTGTGTTCTGGGCTCTCGACACACACTTTTTTAAGTTTGTCACACTCTAAGAGCAATCGCACCGGAAGCCAATGCATGTGTGTCACTGCTGTGTGCCGGAGCAATAGGTATACTACATAGCCTATGATTGAGTTACTGGTAAAATAGTTTAGAAGTTTTGATAAGTAAGAAATAATTAATAAAATTGGGTATGTTAGTTATAGCCTGTAAAACAACAGAAAAAATTAGGAAATTGAAAACTAATTCTTCAGAAATGTAGATTTGACATAAACTAAGCAGAACATTATTGTAATATGAATTTCATAAAAAAGTAGAAATATTTAATTCATTGATCATATTACAGAGTCTGAATACAGTGGGGTCTGGAGAAAAATTGATCGAATGGAATATTTATCGAACCGAAATTGATCACAAATGAAAATAGACCTATTTACACTCATGGCACAATGGTAACTAAACCATGAATTACCATATAAATATGCATATAATATATTACTATTAGTAGATCTTGTTGTCATGATGGTAACTCTTGTTGTAATGATTTATCCATCATGAAACCAAAAGCAACAGTTTTGCTTTAGCAAAGAATTACAACCTTTGAAATTTGTTATAATTTGGATAACTTTTTGTTTTCATAGTTATATGAGATTCTATAGATACCCTGTAAAATTAATGTTAAATAAATTACCAGCATTTATCCATTTATGCTGTGTACTGAAATATGATCATAAATTATACTCTTATTATTTTCTATTAATTTACAATTTTCATTTTAAGATGTATGTGGCTTCATTGTTTTTATCAAAATGAAATTGAATTCATAAAAAAAACAATTAAATAATCAGTACGGTAACAACTGGTTTAACACATCGTTTAAAAGTATCTTAATTTTAAAATCTTTGTCATCGAAATCTAGACAGTATAAAAAAGTGTAAAATTCGAAACTTATAAAGAATTTGCAAGATCTGTTCTGTTGTATACCGTGCACGGACATTTCGTCCACGGACAATTCGTCCACGGACATTTCGTCCACGGACAATTCGTCCACGGATATTTCGTCCACGGACAATTCGTCCACGGACATTTCGTCCACGGACAATTCGTCCACGGATATTTCGTACACGGACAATTCGTCCACGGATATTTCATCCAACGGACAATTCGTTCACGAAATGCTTTATTTTGTATTATATTTATATTGTTTAAAATATTTATATTGAGCATTATTTATTTATAATTTGCAATATGAAAGTAGAAAACACCCTTTTTTATGGCAATTAGAAATTTATGGTATTTGCCTTAATTCTTATTGCAATCTTCTTCTCATGCTCCTGCTGGCCGGCAACAATAAACTAAAAAAACTGAATACTTTATTTAATGATATGCAGGCAGGAATCGTTTTTATTTCAGATTGGTCTAATAAAATCTGTAATAATAACGAGGCTTGTCTCGAAGTTATTAGAGTATATGAACATTGAAAATAACATAATAACAATAATTACAATGAACACCAATATTATTTCTCAGATTAGGTTATTAGAAGCAATATTGGTACAGATATTAGTTTTTCACGACACATTATTTTTAAGTGATTAAATAAGATATATACATGATACATGTACAGTCGAAGAAAAGTGTATCCGTACCTAATGGTTGTATGACAGTTTACTATTTTTTTTATTTCCACAATTAACGATACTAATTGTAAATTTGTAATGCTTGTAGATATTTTAAATTTGGTTTGTGTATTCGACGACAAATACTGTATGTAAGATTTGAAAATAATAGAAAATTAGGAAACTGTGATGTGAGATATACAGTATGTATACACATCATGCGGAGACTCTTTTCTCTGATAGTACATAATATCCTACTAACAAAGTGATTGATAATGAATTATGTTATAAAAGAATTAGGTAGTTATTGGTATTTTTTAGTGTTGCCTTTATTCATTTAAACGTAAAAACGTCCATGCTATCAGACTGTTCCATATTTTCGAACTCATAATAAAACCATATATATCATTATTATTTACCTCTATTGTAATTATTTCATTCTCTTTCTTACCATTCCGAACATTTAGTCTTGTTAGTACACTGTTATTTCAGTTCCATATTTTAAATACTCATAACTCTTTAACTAATGCAAAATATTATAGGAGGTATATAATTTAAAGATATGTACAGTAAAACCGTTCATCATGTCAAATTTCATAATTGCAATCGATAGGTAAACATTTTTTTATGTGTTCATTTGAAATGGTTGGGAATAATTCATTATAATAATAACTGGCTATTAATATAATAGCGAAAAATATTGTGAAATATAACACATGTACACTTTAAAATAGAAAATAAAGCAATTCGTGGACGAAACGTCCGTGGACGAAATGTCCGTTGGAAGAAATTTCCGTGGACGAATTGTCCGTGTACGAAATGTCCTAGACCCGTTGTATACACGTATTTATATATACATCCTTATTTGTGTTAAGTAGTTGATAGGCCGGTAATTGATAATCTTCCCATTTGATCATTTTTCCATTTGATCATTTTTCCATTTGATCATTTTTCCATTTGATCATTTTTCCATTAGATCATTTTTCCATTTGATCATTTTTCCATTTGATCATTTTTCCATTTGATCATTTTTCCATTTGATCATTTTTCCATTTGATCATTTTTCCATTTGATCATTTTTCCATTTGATCAATTTTCCATTTGATCAATTTTCCATTTGATCATTTTTCCATTTGATCATTTTTCCATTTGATCATTTTTCCATTTGATCATTTTTCCATTTGATCAATTTTCCATTTGATCAATTTTCCATTTGATCAATTTTCCATTTGATCATTTTTCCATTTGATCATTTTTCCATTCAATAAATTCGTTTCGATAGATTATATTACAATCGCATACAGGGAAACTCCTGAGTTATGAAGTATTAGTTTCTTCATAACTCAAAGCCACTTCATATCTTTGGTACACTGGATAGTTTTCTATGATTAAAATTTTAAGAAAACTATGGCAATTGAGGTATAACTTGACGAAACTCTTGACGTATATCATTTTCTATAATTTAAACATAAAAAGTACTTCATAACTGAGGTGCATTTCATAACTCAGGTTCTTCATTTATAATCAAGTGCTTCATAACTTTGAAGTTTTGCTCTATTACCTAAGTAATATATTATAAAAGTAAATATTTGAAGAATATTTGTAACATCTAAAACAGGATATTAGTCACTGACACTTACCGAAACTGAACCTCAGGCAACTGAATGACAGTCAGCAGTGCGAGCACAAACAATACGTGTGGACAGATTATTGTAAAACAGTGCCACACACTGTGCTAGAAAAACGATTTGAGCACACAAAAGTGGCACACTTGTGTGCCCGTGTAAACTCCGTTAAAAAATGAGTTTTGCTATTAGGGTACCACTAGGATAATGACGGATAACAACCACTCAAAGTTACTGTATTTGAACGACTGACAAGCAGACATGAGAGACTCACAGTCAAGGTTATATGCACTATAGTATATAAGACTGGTCTCTCAGTGACGTGCATACGAACAAACACGTACATCTTTGGACGAGTGATGCTAGGTAAGCATCGCACATTAATATTAGGAGTATCTTATTTAACTGATAGAAAATAGAGGAACATAACATAGCAACAAATGAAATATTAGTTATGAAATGAATAGCAAGAAATGAAATATTAGTTATGAAATGAATAGCACGAAATGAAATATTAGTTATGAAATGAATAGCACGAAATGAAATATTAGTTATGAAATGAATAGCATGAAATGAAATATTAGTTATGAAATGAATAGCATGAAATGAAATATTAGTTATGAAATGAATAGCACGAAATGAAATATTAGTTATGAAATGAATAGCATGAAATGAAATATTAGTTATGAAATGAATAGCACGAAATGAAATATTAGTTATGAAATGAATAGCACGAAATGAAATATTAGTTATGAAATGAATAGCACGAAATGAAATATTAGTTATGAAATGAATAGCATGAAATGAAATATTAGTTATGAAATGAATAACAACAAATGAAATATTAGTTATGAAATGAATAGCAACAAATGAAATATTAGTTATGAAATGAATAGCATGAAATGAAATATTAGTTATGAAATGAATAGCAACAAATGAAATATTAGTTATGAAATGAATAACAACAAATGAAATATTAGTTATGAAATGAATAGCACGAAATGAAATATTAGTTATGAAATGAATAGCACGAAATGAAATATTAGTTATGAAATGAATAGCATGAAATGAAATATTAGTTATGAAATGAATAGCATGAAATGAAATATTAGTTATGAAATGAATAGCACGAAATGAAATATTAGTTATGAAATGAATAGCACGAAATGAAATATTAGTTATGAAATGAATAGCATGAAATGAAATATTAGTTATGAAATGAATAGCACGAAATGAAATATTAGTTATGAAATGAATAGCACGAAATGAAATATTAGTTATGAAATGAATATCATGAAATGAAATATTAGTTATGAAATGAATAGCACGAAATGAAATATTAGTTATGAAATGAATAGCATGAAATGAAATATTAGTTACGAAATGAATAGCACAAAATGAAATATTAGTTATGAAATGAATAACATGAAATGAAATATTAGTTACGAAATGAATAGCATGAAATGAAATATTCCAACGTTTATCTTATAACTATAATAGTAAATAAAACTAACGGTACCCGTGAATGATTACCGGACAACCCTCCCCCCTCATCCCGTGGTCAAAATACCCCCCCCCCCCCCGGACAAACCCCTCCAAGTAAAAAAAAAACGGTACAAAAAAACACAGTCTGTATAAAAAGCCTTATATATTTTTATTATTATTTATAATATAATTCAATGCTGACCAATAAAATTATTACGAATATGGTATACCTGTTATACCTGTTTTATACTAAAATAGTATAGTATACATTTTGTCACTATCAAACCTGTTCAAAAGTTGTGCAGCGAAAGTGTAATTTGTTCACATTGAATACTGTTAAATATATTAATAAAAAGGATTTAGTCTATTTATATCGACCGGGGATTTCTTGCTTGGGAGGCGTTTGACCGAGGGGTATATTTTGAGCGAGGGGTTTATTGCACGGGGACTGTTCTTTTTCGACCGCGAGTATCCTTATGCTCGTTTTTTTTTGTCCAGTCACCCTGTGGCTATTCCACGTTTTTGTTATACAGATTGATCACGTTAGTAGTATATCTTTTTCTCAAATTGAATTTTACATAAATTTTTATGCAACTGCTGGACCGATATGTTGGTTCAATTCAAATTAGGGAAACTAAAAATAACCAAATTTAAATTATCCTGATCCTCATTCGGGCAGAGGTAAAATTTGCTGGTCGATTTAATTACGAAAAAAAATAATATATTATCGGAGAGAATTTATATTTGAAATAAATTAATTTGAATTTTAACATAAAAAATGCAGCTAAAAACTTTGAAAATCTTCTACTTTTTCTGTCATTTTTTCGTTAAGTATGAAATCGTTATTCAGCTACCTCCTTAATAAATAGACCATATGGATATAGATTATCCCTTATAAATTATACTCTACTTTTTTTTACAGCAACTTTATGAGGCGCTTTGGATAGAATGTTGGTTTAAGCCATTTTGTGTCAGACATAGACTATTACCATAACAATTGGCAAGAGGAAAAAATTGTACACAAATAACTGTATTTACTAGAATGAAGAAGCATCAATTACATGAAAAAAAGTAAATAATGGATTACATTTTTGAGTTAAATTATTTGATAAGAATTGAAAAAATGAATTAAACTATTTTTTAATAAAATCCAATTGAAATTAACTATTATGCTGATTGACCTTTTGTATCAAGCTTATATTCTGTTATGGACAGACCAAATTTTGTGACGGACAGACCGACTGACTGACTTCTTGTATCTTCCTTATATTTTGTGACGGACAGACCGATGTTTGAGATGGACTGATCGACCGGCATGGCTTTATTTTTTTGCCGTATATTTTGTGACAAATATCGACTGACTAGCTTCTTGTATCTATAGTATACCGAAACAAAGTCCTAGATCGACTACTCGGCTACCAAAAGTAACCGTGTGACCTAGCGTCAGGATAGCACAATAGGTATCAAAGGATTTAAAATTCTCAGTTCTCACAAAGCTGAAATATATAAAGTTAGTGATTCAGACGAAAAAAGGACATAAACAAAAGGAATTCGTAAATTTCGAAGTACAAATTACTTATTCTATGGGGTCAACCTTTTTTTAAAAAAAATTATTTTCGGACCAATTACTCTGCAATTTGTAAAGTACATGTAACTTCGCATAATTTTTTTTTTATTTATGTAACTTTTTCGATTTTGGCTTTAGTTTTCGAAAAAAATTCAAAAGACGAGAAGTGTATAAGTGAATATGCTAGAACAAAAACAAAGACAGTTTTGGAATCCTTCATACATTTCGAACAAATAGATGAAGGGGTTTTTCATATTTTCTTCCTGGTTTCATATTATCAGCATTTTTCAATGACTGACTAAAATTTTCGAAAAAAAAAAACGATTTTGATCTACTATAAAAAAGAAAACGAGGAAGAAATTAAAAAAAAACCTCCATTAAACTGTCAGGAATGTTTTAAGAACTCTAAAACTGTCATTGGTTTTCTTGTAGCTTCAAAACTCATTGCCTTCTCGTCTTTTTCAGTTGGAAAATACACAATTTACAGGAGACTCAAAAATGTGAAATTGTAAAATGAAATGTCAATTTTATCACTATGGATGAATTTTGAATGCTGTTTTCATGTAATTCTGCAATCTATATGGGATATAAATTAACATTGCAATTTCAAAAGACGATAAGTGTATAAGTATATATGCTAGAATGAAAACAAATGCAGTTTCAGAGTTCTTGGAACATTTCGAACATATTTGTAAAGGCTTTTTAATTTTCCATCTGGTTTATTTTCATAAGTATTTTTTGATGACATAACTAAAATATTAAAAAAAACTTTTGATTTTGAACTGTGATAAAAAGAAAATGAGGAAGAAAATTGAAAAAGCCCTTGATACATTTGTTAGAAATGTTCCAAGGATTACAAAACTATCTATGTTTTTCTTGTAGCGTGAAAATTGACATTTCACTTTACTATTCCATGTTTTTGAGTCTCCTGTAAATTGCGTATTTTCCAACTAAAAAAGATGAGAAGTCAATGAGTTGATTTTTTAGAATTCTTGGATTATTTCCAGCAAATTTATAGAGGGCTTCTTCAAAATTCTTCCTCATTTTTTTATCTTGGTTCAAAATCGAAAATTTTGAATTTTTTTAGAAGTCATCAAAAATGCAAATACAAAAAATAAAAACAGGAAAGAAATTTGAAAAACCCCTCTTAATTTTTGTTTGAAATGTTCCAAGGATTCCAGAACTGTCTTCGTTTTCATTCTAGCATATACACTCATATACTTCTCGTCTTTTGAAATTAATTTTTTCAACTGAAAAACTACATTTTTCTCGAAAACTGAAGCTATAACCAAAAAGTTACTCCAATAAAATGGGTTTATTATGCAAAGTTGCATATACTATGGAAATTACAGAACGATCAGTCCAAAAATAAAATAATAAAATCATGAATTTTGACCCTAGCGGACTCACCCCCTCCTTTGTACCCTCCTCATCTGCTTGGAATTTTCCACACTGGGAGTTTTCTCACTGGGAGTTTTCCTGGAACCCTTTCAAACTCATAAAATAAATCCTGTGTAATTTTATAATTGACAAGCATATGAGTACAGGCAGGGCTCGCTTTAAGTACAACTCACTTTAGTAAAAGTGGTCCTTATTTCGAGTCATGATTCGAAATAAGAACCGTTCGTTCTTATTTCACGGTAACTAAAAAAATATCAAAATTATAATCCAGATGAGGTTATTAAAAGCAATTGGTTCAGAAATTCAACATGTCCCATTTTAGGGTAAGTTCCGTGTTATCGCACGGTTCCATTTTTTCGAACACGTAAAAATCTTTATATAATAATCATTATTTAACTTTTATTTCAATTGGTATTAATGAAAACAAATAGAATAGAAGTTAAATAATAACTATAATATTTTATTTTCTGACGTGTCCGAAATTGTAGAACCAACCAATAACATGGAACTTAGTACCCTACTACCAAAAACATTTCATAGAGCATAAAATTGCTGTTTGTTAAATGTAGCACAATAATTATAGAAGTCTGAATATCTATTAATTCCTCAACTACACAGAGAAAAAAAGTTTACTCATATCTAATAGGTCATCAATTAATGCTTTGAATCAATTTATGACGTGAGTTGGTTGGACTATATTCATAATTTTACTTGTGTTAAAACAACTATGATGTGGTGTGTCATCAAACATTAGTTAATTCAATTCATTTTATAGATTGAATCAACTTACTATGAGAGTTAAAAGTTACTTTTTTGAGAATTTTAAAGTATGTTGAAACAACTATGACAGAGTGTATTGTAGTAACTCACAAAGACTGTTAATCCAATGTATCTGGTGTATAAATTAACTTACTGTGAGAGTTGGTGCAACTTTTTTCAGGTTTAGGAGTGAGTCAAAACGACTGTTTTGTTTTAACCAACGTCAATAATTTTAACTACTTTTAAGTAGTACCTGCAACTCACCACGTAGGTAGGCGCAAAAATAACCCATTCATATGAGTCAAAACAAATCAAATTTGATTCAACTAATCCTTTCTCTGTGTTTATACTGAGTGAGAGTTAAGCTATGGATTGATTTTAAGACATTTAATAAATGCACGACTTTAAACTTTTTCTTCACAGTCACAAACAATGGAAGACAGTATATTATTAATAACATGCTTGTATACGTTTTACTCTAATAATAAATTTTCTTTCTATAACTCATAGAAAATGAGGTCTAAATCCAGGAGTGACAATTATAAATTTCTTATTACTTTTATTCACTTTAGTTACCGTTTGGTTACTAAACTGAGTTGTGATTTGGCATCTAAAGCAAGGGATGCCTGTACTATAGTTATAATTTCTAGTTATTTTACGGTACATATACAGGGTGACCAACAAAAAAGTGTACTATCCTTCAAATTAATGTAAATATTGTATTTATAAATTAATAATATGAAGGATACAAGTGAAAGTATACTATTTTTTATTTTATCTGGAACTACTTTATATAAATTTAAAATAAAATTCTATATTAATTTAAAGCTGGATACGCCTTTTTGTGGTCAACCTGTATAGTTATTTGGTGACCAATCATTTGGCCGAAAACACATCCGCCGAAAACTATTTTGTCGCACGAAACTTTTGCCAAATGAGACTTTCGCCGAAAATGAGATAAGAACATCATACGTTTATAAATATAAAGAGATATTGTCCACCTAAGATTAGGTTAGCGGTCTGGTATGGAGGTGTTTGGAGGTGTCAAACCCTTGGCCAGGTTTGATAGTGACAAAATGTATACTTC
>CANNZV010006335.1:0-18752 GCA_947561585.1 Caprella mutica
ATCAGAGAAAAGAGTCACTGTGATGATGTACTATCAGAGAAAAGAGTCACTGTGATGATGTACTATCAGAGAAAAGAGTCACTGTGATGATGTACTATCAGAGAAAAGAGTCACTGTGATGATGTACTATCAGAGAAAAGAGTCACTGTGATGATGTACTATCAGAGAAAAGAGTCACTGTGATGATGTACTATCAGAGAAAAGAGTCACTGTGATGATGTACTATCAGAGAAAAGAGTCACTGTGATGATGTACTATCAGAGAAAAGAGTCACTGTGATGATGTACTATCAGAGTAAAGAGTCACTGTGATGATGTACTATCAGAGAAAAGAGTCACTGTGATGATGTACTATCAGAGAAAAGAGTCACTGTGATGATGTACTATCAGAGAAAAGAGTCACTGTGATGATGTACTATCAGAGAAAAGAGTCACTGTGATGATGTACTATCAGAGAAAAGAGTCACTGTGATGATGTACTATCAGAGAAAAGAGTCACTGTGATGATGTACTATCAGAGAAAAGAGTCACTGTGATGATGTACTATCAGAGAAAAGAGTCACTGTGATGATGTACTATCAGAGAAAAGAGTCACTGTGATGATGTACTATCAGAGAAAAGAGTCACTGTGATGATGTACTATCAGAGAAAAGAGTCACTGTGATGATGTACTATCAGAGAAAAGAGTCACTGTGATGATGTACTATCAGAGAAAAGTCACTGTGGTGATGTACTATCAGAGAAAAGAGTCACTGTGGTGATGTACTATCAGAGAAAAGAGTCACTGTGGTGATGTACTATCAGAGAAAAGAGTCACTGTGGTGATGTACCATCAGAAAAAAGAGTCACAGTGATGATGTACTAGGAGAGAAAAGAGTCACTGTGATGATGTACTATGAGAGAAAAGAGTCACTGTGATGATGTACTATCAGAGAAAAGAGTCACTGTGATGATGTACTATCAGAGAAAAGAGTCACTGTGATGATGTACTATCAGAGAAAAGAGTCACTGTGATGATGTACCATCAGAAAAAAAGTCACTGTGATGATGTACCATCAGAAAAAAAGTCACTGTGATGATGTACCATCAGAAAAAGAGTCACTGTGATGATGTACCATCAGAGAAAAGAGTCACTGTGATGATATACTATCAGAGAAAAGAGTCACTGTGATGATATACTATCAGAGAAAAGAGTCACTGTGATGATGTACTATCAGAGAAAAGAGTCACAGTGATGATGTACTATCAGAGAAAAGTCACTGTGATGATGTACTATCAGAGAAAAGAGTCACTGTGATGATGTACTATCAGAGAAAAGAGTCACTGTGATGATGTACTATCAGAGAGAAGAGTCACTGTGATGATGTACTATCAGAGAGAAGAGTCACTGTGATGATGTACTATCAGAGAAAAGTCACTGTGATGATGTACTATCAGAGAAAAGAGTCACTGTCATGGTGTACTATCAGAGAAAAGTCACTATGATGTTTTACTATCAGAGAAAAGAGTCACTGTGATGGTGTACTATCAGAAAAAAGTCACTGTGATGATGTACTATCATAGAAAAGAGTCACTGTGATGATGTACTATCAGAGAAAAGAGTCACTATGATGATGTACTATCAGAGAAAAAAGTCACTGAGAAGATGTAGGTACTATCAGAGTTAACAGTATAAATTATTAGTTTTTAAATTGTATTGTAAATGTACTTGGTACTTGAAAGTACTTGGTACTTGTACTTTGAAAGTACTTTTTTATTTGAGTACTTGGGCAACTACTTCAAGTAGGTATATTGATTTAAGAGTACTTGTACTTAAGTACTTTCCGCCCATCTCTGAGTGCAACCTATAGAAAACTATGTCTTAACTAGAAACCAACGGACGACATTCAATAATAACTCTAATAAAGGCAATTTTGGAATACTAGAGTGCAGCTGTCGAAATATAATCATGCATGCAGTACTGAAAACATGTAGTAAAGATTAATAAATGAAAATTACATTTATACTTTCCACAACTCAGATTGCGTTCACATGTGCAACTGGTTGGCCAATCGAGTGTCTGATATCATATCTTTAGGTATTATTTAGCCAATCAGGGGCTGGGATTCATTCCTTCATGTGTAACATGCTGTAGAGATGTAAACTGATGTTTTGGCGCACTTTGTGAGTATTTAGCACCATCTAGAAGGTAGAGCTTCACTCTTAATGCATTTTTTTTACGATATATTTTTACAATGATTCATCATTTCATTTTAAATGAAACTGTATTAAGCTGATCTGGAAATAATATTTCCTAGTTTTAAAGAGTAAAACGATATTGATCTATTCTTGATATTTATCACGGCAGGCGTGAGAAGGATGTTGAAACTAGTTGTAGATAACTCTTATATTTCTATCCTTACAAAAAGACACACACAGTGACCTGCAACAAGTTGCAGAAATCAGCAAAAGAACAATTTAACTTTAATACAACACTATGAATGTAACTAAAACTAATAATATTTAACCTAGTACAATAATAACTCAGTGATTGAGTATGGACCTACTATTTATTAAACAGACAGTAACTTACTTCTTGGTGTATTTTTGAAATGGGCACGTATGGAGGGAGAAGTAACAGGACCATACGGAATGGCGTCAAAGTAGCTACTAAGGAATATTGAATATTGAGCGAGCGGACAGTTCCTAGAATGAGGACCCTTCTATTAACTGTGAGCGAGCGGCTCGCTCAAACAATGAACCGCGAGAAACTAATAATTATCACTACGCGATAATAACTAGTTCATTTAAATTAAAGGACTATAAGAGGGGAAATATATGAAATGAAGGAACGGAAAGTTTGTAAATAAAAAGTAAAGAAATTAAACTCAAAAATAATCACTACCGCGACAATATTGCAATTTCAAACAAGCAACAAGATAGCTAAAAATATAGGAATTCTTTATAAACTGTCTTATTTTGTTCCTGATTATGTACTACGTAACATATACAATAGCTTAATATATCCTTACCTATCATATTGTAATCTAGTGTGGGGAGGTCACCTTACCTACAATCCATTTAAATAAACTATTTTTACTTCAGAAGAGGGCGGTACGCATTATAACGAACAGTGAATTTCTTGAAAGCACGAACCCTTTGTTTGCAAAGAGTAAAATCCTAAAATTGGCAGACATTTACAAATATTCATACTGCTTATATGCCTTTAAGAATCCGAATAAATTTAACCTAGCTAACCATAACTATAATACAAGAAATAGATCTCAATACCTAGTTCCTCAATACCAAAGACTAACCTCTGCTCAAAAATCTATGTCATACACTATACCTTCAGTTTTTAATAAATTACCTGTTGAATTAAAGCAAGTTGATAGGTTAAAGCCATTCACAAATAAACTCAAACAACATTTCATAGATAGCTATTGTGATTTTGATGTACTCTAGTTTTAATTTTTCTTCTTTTTTTTTCATAGTATGTAATCCTTTGTATATTTGTTAAATAGTTCTTTGTATTTCAGTAAGTAGTCCATTGTATTTTTTAATATTTTTCTGTAGGTAAATGAGTAAAACTACGTGTTTAGTTTTTTTTTTTTTAGTTGCCCAAAAGATCAAATGTGGTCTAATATGGGCTTGATTCCTTAATTAACACGTGAAAATTCTGTAAAATGATAAAAAATTGTTAATATATTCCCAATGTACATGTTTAAAGAATTCAATAAAGTTATTATTTCAGTAGTCTTCACACAGTATTTTGATAGCTTACACAGGTGTTTGTCAATTTTCTCAACTACATAGTGAAGAATAACATACCAAAGAATTTTTTCTAAAATAGTATGTACTATATTTAATAATAATTTTGAAGATTTTGGACCCGATTATATCATATCGAAACAAAAGTTATAGCTACGTTTAATTCTCTTGTTTCCAGTGTATGACTCGTAACCCCGGGCCCAAAACTCCAAATATTATAATATTTGAAGTTTTTTTGTATGAACTACCCCCAATGATATTAGTACCACCTCTAAACTATAGAACAATTGAAGCTAGTAAAGATAACGGACCATCTCAGCTACAATTCTTGTCCGTTATTTTTACTTGGTTAAATTATTAAATATTTGACCAATAATTGGTATAAGAATATATTTTTGGAATGATAGATACCACAGTAAAGGATTTAAGCAGAAGTTTTTCCATTTTTTTAATACTCTTTCTTAACAACTTCAAAATGGATTACGTTTTTATCAATTCTTTCAATTAATAAAATATGTAAAATTAATGCATGTATAATCATTAATATTATCATTTATAATGTTGTATATTTATAAAACACTAAAGCAAACATTTATTAAAACTAAAATAAAGTTCTCTGATCCGTTAACTTTACCAGCTTCATTTCTGGTCCGTTAACTTTACCAGCTTCATTTCTGGTCCGTTAACTTTACCAGCTTCATTTCTGGTCCGTTAACTTTACCAGATTCATTTCTGGTCCGTTAACTTTACCAGCTTCATTTCTGGTCCGTTAACTTTACTAGCTTCATTTCTGGTCCCTTTATCTTTACCAGCTTCATTTCTGGTCCGTTAACTTTACTAGCTTCATTTCTGGTCCGTTAACTTTACCAGCTTCATTTCTGGTCCGTTAACTTTACCAGATTCATTTCTGGTCCGTTAACTTTACCAGCTTCATTTCGGGTCCTTTAACTTTACTTGGTCCGTTTCTGGTCCGTTATCTTTACTTGCTCCGTACAATTTTATATATTATGAATAGCTTCTATAGCTACTATAAGGGGCTTGATAGTATTAATTGTGTGTATATGTTGGTTTCAATTTAAAAATGTATATTTCTTGTATATAACTTGTAATCTTTCTTTTAATATCTTCAATAAACTATTATTATTATTATTATGTACTCAAATATCATGAACCCACAACTTGTTTCCCAACGATAAAATCTGTTTCATCGCAATCTGGTTAACTCCTATCCATTTATGGTGATACATATATTGTTTCGAAATATTTTGACGAAGGTTTCTTAAAGGTTGAAACCGTAATGCATTTGGTTATATCCGCTAGTTTGTTGTACTGCACACTTCATGATTGATTAATGACCTGAAGGGGGGTTATACAAGCATCCCCCGCTTTAGTTACCAAATCACGACTCAGTTTAGTTACCAAACGGTAACTAAAGCGAATAAAAGTAACAAGAAATTTATAATTGTCACTTCTTGATTTAGACCTCATTTTCTATAAGTTATAGAATGAAAATTTATAATTAGAGTAAAATGTATATAAGCATATTAATAATAATATGCAGTCTTTCATTGTTTGTGACTGTGATGAAAAAGTTTAAAGCCGTGTATTTATTAAATGTTTTAAAATCCATCCATAGCTTAACTCTCACTCAGTATAGGTGAGTAATTAATAGATACTTAGATTTCTATAATTATTGTGCTGCATTTAACAAACAGTAATTTTATCCTCTATGAAATATTTTTGGTAGTAGGGTACTAAATTCCAAGTTAATTATTTGTTCTACAATTTCGGACACGTCAGAAAAGAAAGAAAAAAGAAAGAAAGGAAAGAAAAAATTCTATTTGGTATCATGGATACCAATTGAAATAAAAAATAAATAATGATTATTATACAAAGATTTTTAAGTGTTCGAAAATATGGAACGTGCGATAACACGGAACTTACCCTAAAATGGGACATGTTGAATTTCTGAACCAATTCCTTCTAATATCCTTATCTGGATTATAATTTTGATGTTTTTTTAGTTACCGTGAAATAATCACAGAAAATTGTCTCCGTTTTCTATTTTTACGAACGATTCTTATTTCGAATCATGACTCGAAATAGGGACCATTTTTACTAAAGTGAGTTGTACTTAAAGCGAGGCTTGCCTGTATACATATATTTGGTTTTACCTAGAGTTATCAATTTGATAACTAGGTCCAATTATCATGGGCCGGGTCAAAATATCGCAACAATTGTCTACAGAGTAATCACCAGAAGTTAATTAATTTAGTAGGGGTTTAACGTCTGCTTCGGAACCAAAGGCCATATTGCAGACGTCAAAAGGAAATTAAGTACAAGGGACTGGAAGACGTAGTCGGAGAGGAAAGTTGCTCCATGAACAAAGTCACTTACAACCGTCGGTGACAATGCTCATGGATGCAGAAAAGCTACTCCGTGAATATAGTCACTTACCAAGGAATGTGAGAAAAAGGGACACAATCACCGGTGGCTGCACTCACGGATGGAAGAGGAAAATGAAGAGGTGATAGTAAATGAAGCCTATTCGAGCCTACCTAACACAAAAATCTAAGACCTCGTAGTTGAAGAGCATAACCCTAGCGCTATCCTCTAAAACTGCAAGTATCATTAGAAAAATGATAAACATGGTTAAATAAAAAAGACAATTAATAACCCAAATCAAAAGAAGTTACTCAAATGAAATTGTACTGATCGTGTTAACGTACTTTGTTAAATCAAATAGATTTACTACAGTTAATGGAGTAAACATTCCAATTCTGATGCAGTACCTCTTGCTCTTTTAAGGCTAATCGTTTTCTTTGATAGCGTAAAAACTTAATAAAAAAATAAGCTACACATTCATTATTGTTAGTACCATGATATTTCAGTTCCATATTTTAGATACCTACTCATAACTCAATAATTACTACAAAATATTAAAGGAGGTAAATAACTTAAAGATTCAGTCAACCCGTTTAGCATATTTAATTTTATAACTGTAATCGATAGATAAACATTTCTACGTGTTCATATGAAATGGTTCTGCTTAAATCCCTATAATAGTATTATATATTTACACCTGGCTATTAATGTAATAGAGAAAAATAATATGAAATATATACCATAGGTGTAAACTTTAAACTACAAAATATAGAAATTCGTGGATGATTTGTCAATGGATAGTGTAATAAAATACATTGAATCGTTTAATGAAGTTTATTCGTTGAAAACTTTTGTGTTACTCTCATGACCAAAGGTTTATTGTGATCCCAAATATACATTCTTATTATTAAGGTTACAGAAACATCTATCAATTAAATAGCTTAATCATTATGATATTTTTAGAATTAATTTAAAATGTGCATTATCAATCTTTAGAAGAAGGCACGACAGCACAATTTTTGTCCTCAATATTTTTCAAACATTCGTTTTCAGTGTCAGAAATTAGCCTCAATTATTCAACTAAATTTACCCTGAAAAGAATTGAAGGTAAACTCCAATCTCGTTCCTTACGCGTGAATATCAACTGGACATTATTTCCATCAATTATGTATGTGTACTCTACAGTCAAAATTCTACTCATGCAATCTAAAAGGATAGTCTTCAAATTGCTATTCATGAAAACCATTCGAAGTTCATTTATGAGTAAGTGATCATTCAGCAACCCGAGCAAAGTGCTGCAAAAATCGGTATACATTTCATGGGAGATGGTGGCGACGCTCCTCATAATGATGCTTAAAACTCTTAAATTGGGACATTTTGAGCAGAGTTCCGCTTCCACACCTCTCAATAAGGGATATGAAATGGTTAATGAATGTACGGCATCAGAAAAGAATATATCCGCTATTATTTTTGAATTTCCAGTAGTTTCTTCAGTAAAGGAATTCACATACAATTGAACCACTTCGCTCCTAATGTTTGGTAATTCGGTCTCACTGGGATTATTTGATAGATCAAAATGAGCAACAAAAACAATATTTTTTAATTTCATACATTTGCTTAACTGTTTAAGCAAAGGTAAAGATATTTTACCTAAAAAATTCTCTCTCAATTCCATTTTATAAGCAAATTCTTGTAATGTTTCTTTGCAGTTGTTCACAATCTCCTCAAACACAATATTCTTTTTTTCTTCAACAATATATAAGCAGGTCGAGTTAGTGGGATAGAAGCGGAGTCTGCGACGATAGTAGGTTCCTTTATATTTTGGAGTAAATAAGAGCATAAGGTGGAAGTTACGGTTTGAATTATATAAACTGCAAACCCCTTCGTGAACGCTTAAATCTCTCATTTTCGCTAGAAGCAAAGTAATAAGATGCATATGACTGCAATTGTTACTGCATTGATCAGTGTCAAGTTTTGAGAACTCTATTGTTATATTCTCCAAGCAATCCGATTGGTTAAGTTCTCCCAATATGACGTCTATGAAAGACATTCTTGCATGTTCGTTAACGGAGAACCGCAAGAACTCTTCTTCCTGTAAAGAATAGATAAATCAAATGGTGAAAGGGCAAAAATCCTCTGTTCAAAAAATAAATGAACAATCAAAACAACAAATAGATGATAAAATATAAGAATAGGTGGTTTGTTTATAGGCATGAGGAATATCATACTCCTTTCCCACCCATTCACGCGTGTCCTGTAGTCTAAAATGAACCTTCAAACTAATAGGGAAAAACATAAACTAGCTTGACATAATGGAAATTTGAATAAGTGATTTCATACACAATATATCATTTAGGTTACGTACTTACTCTGCATTAAAACTATTATAGTTTACTCAAGCTTTTAAGTAACGTACTCTGATGTATTACGAGACATACTTAGCAGTCAATTTAACAGCTTTTTCTTTTCCAAACATTTCTTTCTTATGAATTCCTATTGGAAGATTCTTGATTGTTATAAATTTTAATATCAAAAAAACTTTAATTTTTATTACCCCATATACTAATAAACTGTATTTGACTGCTGGTTGGTTTATTATACGACTAAATAAAATAGGTTCATTTAATTCAATATTCATGGTATTTCATTTCTTATGACTTTGAAAATGGTTCACCATTCAGGATTTTATCACAATTATCTAAATTACGAAATAACTCACAGTAATGAAGATGCTTCTTCTCCAGTATTTGTCATTTATTAATCTATTTAATTTACTGGAAACTTGCGCCATATTGACTCTATCTGAGATCCTATCCAGATTTTCCAGAATCTGCATAGTAACTTCATCCGGCAGTGATCCCAAATTATTTTGAAAAAGTGAAAGGATGTTTCAGTACCTAATTCTTAAAAGGCCACGGTTTTTCAATTTTATTATCTATTTATAAAATTGTTTGTATATGTAAGTTAATGGAGCGTACAATCATTCTTCTGAAATAAAGAAAATACCATAAAATATTAAATTATTAAAATGCCATTGCTAAAACATTCTCATTCTATTTTGTTTACATAAATAAGTTTTATTTTTGCATTGAAACTGAATGTTAGGTCAGTTTTCCGAAAACAAATTGACCGAAAACTAATTTGCCGAAAAGGATTTTCCGAATACGTTTTTGCCAAATCCCAAATTAGCCGAAAACTGATTTGCCGAAGGACAACTTTTCCGTAAGACTAATTTGTCGAAAATCAAATTTAACGTATTTAAAAAAACATTCTGTTGGACTTTGCACTCATCATTACATCTGATGCATAAAAAAAACAGTTCTTGTATGAGTTTGACATTACTTTCGTTATGTAAATTAGTATTCCGCTAATTCGGTATCATTTTGATAAATTTATTTATTATCTAACTGCATATATTAAATATTAATATGTATATGGCATTACTAATATGAGGTTGATAGAAATCAATGTTTTTAACTGAAACAAATTTATTATATAAGTTTATTCGTGCATTTATTCCTATTTGTGAGATTTAAACATAACTAATAGTTTATTCATTACTAACAATTTTATGCTTTAAACGCAATATATGAAATAAAAATTAATAATGTCGGCCACAAAACACATTCTGTGTGGTATACTATTAACAACTGAATGAAAAATAAGAATCCCGTGCGTGCTTTATATGGTGTAAATACACAAAGAATTTTAGTTCAGTAATCACACGAAGTTATTTACATGTAGTTTGTTTAACTCGTCGTGTTTAGTTTAATCCAACTTTTGTAGAGATTTAAAGTCTGCTTCAACCCTATCGTTGACTTTATCCATGACGCTAAAAAAATACAAGGAACTGGAAGATGCAGTCAGGAAGGAAAGTGGATCCATGGAAAAAGTCACCTACCACTATCTTTGATATGCTTATGGATGCAGAAAAGCTACTCCCTGAAAGCAGTCACTTACCAAGGAATGTGATGAAAAAGGAGACAAACACCGGTGACAGCACTCACGGATGGAAGAGGAAAATGAAGAGGTGATACTAAGTGAAGCTTACGAGTCTACCTAACACAAAAGTGTAATACCTCTTAGTTTAAGAAAATAACCCTAGAGCTATTCTTTAGAACTAAAAGTAGCGTTAAAGAATGAGAAACATGGTAAAAATGAGTGTTAGGGCTAAGTTGTTCAACTTCAATCATTTATTTTTGTTTATACAGCACCTTTTTCTGGTGTATATATAATTTTATAAGTGTATATCCCAACCCCAGTTGTAATAACTGTTTTTTTTTTATTGTTTTACTAATTTGTCATCAAATCATCATCGTGTCATCATGACACGATTTCGATATTACTCTATTTTAAATTAGGCAGTATATCTATTTCATTATTATATTTAAATTAGAATTTTCCCTAACTATAATGTCCGATTTTAAATAAGAGAAAAAATTTCCCTATATCAAAAAATTTGATTTGATGCGATTGGGTTGGTAGCCGGTCAATTGCTCGAAAAACAATTGCTCGAACGAACAATTGCTCGAACGAACAATAATTAATCGAATATAATTGATCAAATAATCAATGCTAAATGTCTCGGGAACAACCGCTCCTTCCTGAGATCGGCAGTTTCCATACATCCCGAGTTGCTAAAAAACCTAACATAGCCCTGGGAGCATTTCATCGGATCCCACTAGTGCGATTGACTGACAAAAAAAACGAGAATTGTAGTACTCAAATTGCGACATTAATTCCCGTTCTATAAAATAGGAATAGTAAGATTTAAAAATAGTATAAAATGATCACTAGTAACTATAGCAATAAAAAAGAAATAAAGTTATCATAAATTCCACTTCATGATTAACTGACTTATTAATTCGAACACTGTAAGCAACTTGATCGTTCGAGCAATTGATAATTCGGTCAATTGTTCGTTCGAGCAATTGTTTTTTGAGCAATTTACCTGTAACAAATTAAGTTGTATTATTGCTTAGGTATTACATATATACTTTTAACTTAGGAAGCAATCTAATATAAATACTTATATATAAATAATTATAATATTCACAAAAATGAATAAACACGCTAGTAAGTAGTAACACACAATCTAAAAACTAGCCAAACGCTCGAATGAAAGAAATGTAACATGCTCAATGCTCATATAGCTGAATGACTGATTCTGACTGAATAAAGTTTGAATGTCTTTAAAATAAGAAAAGACAAAGAATTATTTAGTGTTAGAATGATTGACGAAGAGATAGAATAATTAAAGGATCATTTAGTGTATGTGTAACTAAGGGTTATATGATTAAGTTTCTTTTCTATAACTTTCGTGTAATTTTACATATTGTTTTAAATAAGTCTTTCGGTAAATTTGTCTTTTGGCGAATATTTCATTTCGGCGAATCCGTTTTCGTCAAATTTGTGTTTCGGCAAATTCGTATTCGGAGAATCCGGTTCGGCGAATTAGTTTACGGAGAATTTGGTTTCGGCAAATTCTCGTTTTCGCCTTCGGCCAATCCGTCGGATACTGTTGAGCGGATTTGGAGATATTCAAATTCTGCCAAACCTAGATACCTATATTGTAATTATAATTGTTTTTAACCCTTCAAGTCTGGATTTGCTTTATCATCGATTTCTATTTTATGTTTCTAAACAATAACCTGTCTAATTCCACTTAACAGGGAAATCTTTAATTAATTTAATATAATTGAAATTGAAATTCATAAAATCAACAGACATCATATATTCTATAACAAATGTTCCTTTTTAAATTTATAAACAGGAGAGAAAATTTTAACAAGGTTTCACTGAATTCTAAATTAAACCTTCGCTAAATTATCTAATTAATAATAAAAATAATTAATGACATTACAGTTTATTGATACACTCTCAAGAAAGTAGGATACATCATAATCATACAAATAATACTAATACATATATCTATTAGTCTTATGAATGATTTATAAAATATAATAATAAAAAAGGCACCCTCTTGTGGTGGGATTAAGAGTTAGCGGCCATCTTTGTTTTCAACTGACAATGATTAGGCACAACTATGAGAGGTTTTAACTATTCTGTACTTATTGAATACTATAATTGTAAAATAAATTCAAAATGTTTTATAAACTGGAAACACACTATTCCCCGCCGGTCTTTCACCTGCCGATTTTTTTTTATTAATTTAAACTCTGAAAGACATTTCAAAATTGGGATTTTTTATTTATTCTCGAAAAAATTCGTTTTGACAAAAAAATACGTTGTCGTGATAATTGTTTGTCAAAGTCTGCGGTCTCAAATAGTAGACCTTTTTTGGAATCCCCCTTTTTATATACCTAGCTATATAATGAAGAATAAACATATATGATTTACATGCGGTAGTATTTGTAGTGTACGTAAATTAAACACATATTTGTTATTTAATTGAAATGAGATACCAAGTGATGAAGTTAATTCATTTACCTTATTACTTTCATCCATTGTGATCTTGTCTTGCTCACTATTTAGTCAAATTAAAAAAAAGCGTGGGTCTAGAACACAGAGTAGTTTCAGGTCGGAGAAGAACGTGTTACCGCGACAAACGATAGAGAAAAATGGTAGGAGGAAAGTGCGAACAAGGTTTATATACACTATCGTGGCACACTTGATACTGCAGCAATAACGCCACGCCCATAATCAACGCTCCGCCTCTCATCTGCCAATATAATAAATATATCAAGTAAACACGGATCTCAGGCATAGTACACAGGCCAAATAACATAGTACACAGGCGGAATGTTTCGGAAACAAAAGGTGCATTGATCGAGGCCTAATTTTTAGGACTAGTTGCATTGAAGTAGGGCAGGTAAATTGCGGCCCTTTAATTATTAATTGCGGCCCTCTTAAGAGAGTCTCTAAAACATTCTGAACTGAAATTACATTAAAATGTTGCATAGCTATCAAAAGAAGCGAAGTGCATGCTATAATTTATTAATTTAAGTTTTTAATGAGTGTTTTGAAGCTATGATGTTTCTGTTGTTAGAGGCCGCAGTTAGTTGTGCCGCAATTTACCTGCTTGACCCTAGTGTGGGTTTTATTACGCAGTACAACTGCATAATATATAATAGTCAAAGGTGATTTTCTAACTTCAAAATTGTATTATCTGATAAGAATGTCACATTTGATAAAACGCGGATATTTGAAATTATTAAATTTGAGAACTTTAAATTTTTACTAATAATTAATTTTCACATATCTCGTAGATTTCGCTGACACAAACGCTTCTTTTACGAATTAATTTTATTTATAGTTTGCGGTAGGCTAGGTCCTTAGGTTCTGGGAAGGTACTATCAAGGAAAAGAGTCTCCGCATGATGTTAAATTTCCAATTCACAGTTTTCTAATTTCCTATTATTTTGAAATTTTACAAATTTCTCATCGTGTACCCAGACCAATTATAAAATATCTACAAGCATAAAACAATTCGTAAAGTTTCTGTTTGGAAATGAGAAATTAGTAAACTGTCAAAAAATCATTACGGATACACTTTTCTTTGACTGTACATTTTCTGTTTATGTATTATGAATATGACTCAATACTTTTATTTGGTGAGCGGTCAGTGGATAATACCTTTCATATGACTCACTACTTTTAGTTGGTGAGCGGTCAATGGATAATACCTTTGAATATGAGTCACTACTTTTAGTTGGTGAGCGGTCAATGGATAATACCTTTGAATATGACTCACTACTTTTAGTTGGTGAGCGGTCGGGTGTTGGTCATAAGCCCCCCCCCCCCCACCCCCCCCCCCTCGGTCATGAGCCCCCCCCCCTCTGGTCATGAGCCCCCCCTCCCCAGTCACGAGCCCCCCTCTGTTTTTTAATCCTTATTTACCTATATTATTTAATCCTTATTGACACTTTTGTAGTTCATTACTGATTAAATATAAAATATATGTATATAAGGGGGCCGTGCCGCCCCCCGAACCCCCCTGCCAGGTCATTAAACAATCATGAAGTGTGCAGTACAACAAACTACATTAACGACTCTCAGTTATTTCTATCTAAGTAGTTCTTCATTTGTTTAACTAGGTGAATAAGGATTAAAAAATCAGGGAGGGGGGCTCATGACCGGAGGGGCTTATGACCTAGGGGGCTCATGACTGGGGAGACTCTTGACCGTACCCCGAGCGGTCAATGGATTATACTTTTGAATGTGACTCAATACTCTTAGTTGGAGAGGAGCGGTCAGAGGATTTACCTGTGCCGGTTCGAGGTCATTCCATGAATTTTTCAGTTCGAATCGTGTGTAAATGAATCTTGCTTCATTATTTCCTCTACTTTTTCAGATATTATAGTCAGATAAGTGTATTTGCATCAAGAAATTTTTCTAGATTAAACTGTGTAATACCAATTTGCTCAGTAAAATTCCATGCTCTACCATCATTCAATTTATAATTTTGGGTATTTTAACTAAAGCAATAATGGCAAAATTTGTTTGTCAAAAAGAATATTACAAAAACTAGTTATTGTATTTAGCCTACCAATGATTTTCTATGAAGTTGATTTTTAAGTCTTTCGACATGCATTCATGCATGCGAGTAATTTTATTTTCTAAATTTATATAACATTTTCATGCTGAAAAAATTATTGCAACAATAATCAAGTTTTTTTGGAGATCTACTTTTACAATTTATGAAAGGATAACGACCCAATTGGTATGGAAAAAGTGAGGCGAAATAAATAAATCTCTAAAGTGTACCAATACTTTATTGGATTGCAACATTCCTACAAAACGTATAGACATTTCTATACTTCTTGAAATGGAAATGAGTGAATAGCATCGGTTAAAGTAAATAAATTCTTGAAATATTTAAACTATAGAAAAGTGTCCTGCAATGGAAGTTCAGCCTCATAAATGTTATAAAATCCCTTATTCAAATTATAATTAGTTGTTAATAATATAAACAATTTGCATTGATTGAACATATTAGTTTGGTGGAAGATACGGTCATGTGTTCGTCAATAATGGCCTTCAGTAGTTGTATTGCAGCATTCGTAGCCATTTTGGCGAGAAAAGCTTGTGCAAATTTCTCAACCTAGCTAGCAGGTTGGAGTCTAGAGGAGCCTCCTGGTCAGCTAAAGAGGTGCGCTCCTCTTGTGTTGGTTGATGGTTGAAATCAAAATTATCGACATCGTCATCAGAAGGAGGTTGCGTTTGGAACATCGGAAACTCTCTGTTGGAGAAAAGAATTAAGTTTGCAAATGATACTGTGGAAAATCTAATTTAGTATCACATACTATTGCAATCTATTAAAAAAATCCAAGAATTTTCATAGAGGAATGATGAAATTGTCACTGGAGCCTGCTAAAGAGATTTGAAGTAGTGGAAAAAGTATTTTGTTTCATTGTAAAAGTTATTTAAGACTTTGTACGGCTACTGCGCGATACAAAAAAGGAATGTTGCCATACAATCAATGGAATTAAACTTTTTAATATCTCGAAAACGAAGCATTTGCACAACAAATCATATTCCTGAAAAAAAGTATTACAATGGCTCCTTTAACCCATATTAAGTGTCAAAATATCGAAAATCGTTGGGGGACCTAGAGCACAAATTTACCAAATATAAATCTGGAAACAACTAATCTAGAACTTAATTACGATTTGTTAAGCTTACTTTTAATTTACGCTTATGAAAACGTAAATTTGAATTATTAAATAAAGGTAGGCGATCATAGGTATCTAATTATTGAAATTCCTTTTCACATTAATTGCATGTATTTAATGTGAAAAGCATGTGCACATGTATCGAATATTTCCAGTTTCCGTGATATTTTCCATATTACTTCAATACTAATATATTTGTAATTGGGGTGTGACGCCCCCATACCCCCTTGCCAGGTCAGTAATAAATCATGAAGTGAGCAGTACAACAAACTAGCGGATACAATAAACTACACTACGGCTTTCTTTGCTCAAAAAGCGAGAAAACCCGAGTTTTTTCAGTTCTCAATCCTTTAGTAATACATAGGAAATATATAACTTTAAACTCTCATATCACAAAAGTATTACTTTCTACAAAAAACTTTTATGATTTTCGTATTCTTTCTTTTCTCTGATAATACATCATGACAGTGACTCTTTTCTCTGATAGTACATCATCACAGTGACCCTTTTCCCTGGTAGTACATCATCACAGTAACTCTTTTCTCTGATAGTATATCATCACAGTGACTCTTTTCTCTGATAGTACATCGTCACAGTGACTCTTTTCTCTGATAGTACATCATCACAGTGACTCTTTTCTCTGATAGTACATCATCACAGCGACTCTTTTCTTTCTTAGTACATCATCACAGTGACTCTTTTCTCTGATAGTACATCATCACAGTGACTCTTTTCTCTGATAGTACATCATCACAGTGACTCTTTTCTCTGATAGTACATCATGACAGTGACTCTTTTCTCTGATAGTACATCATCACAGTGACTCTTTTCTCTGATTGTATATCATCACAGTGACTCTTTTCTCTGATAGTACATCATCACAGTGACTCTTTTCTCTGGTAGTACATCATCACAGTGACTCTTTTCTCTGATAGTACATCATCACAGTGACTCTTTTCTCTGATAGTATATCATCACAGTGACTCTTTTGTCTCTTAGTACATCATCACAGTGACTCTTTTCTCTGATAGTACATCATCACAGTGACTCTTTTTTCTGATAGCACATCATCACAGTGACTCTTTTCTCTGTTAGTACATCATCACAGTGACTCTTTTCTCTGATAGTACATCATCACAGTGACTCTTTTCTCTCTTAGTACATCATCACAGTGACTCTTTTCTCTGATAGTACATCATCACAGTGACTCTTTTCCCTCTTAGTACATCATCACAGTGACTTTTTCTCTGATAGTACATCATCACAGTGACTCTTTTCTCTGATAGTACATCATCACAGTGACTCTTTTCTCTGATAGTACATCATCACAGTGACTCTTTTCTCTGATAGTACATCATCACAGTGACTCTTTTCTCTGATAGTACATCATCACAGTGACTCTTTTCTCTCTTAGTACATCATCACAGTGACTCTTTTCTCTGATAGTACATCATCACAGTGACTCTTTTCCCTCTTAGTACATCATCACAGTGACTCTTTTCTCTGATAGTACATCATCACAGTGACTCTTTTCTCTGATAGTACATCATCACAGTGACTCTTTTCTCTGATAGTACATCATCACAGTGACTCTTTTCTCTGATAGTACATCATCACAGTGACTCTTTTCTCTGATAGTACATCATCACAGTGACTCTTTTCTCTGATAGTACATCATCACAGTGACTCTTTTCTCTGATAGTACATCATCACAGTGACTCTTTTCTCTGGTAGTACATCATCACAGTGACTCTTTTCTCTGATAGTACATCATCACAGTGACTCTTTTCTCTGATAGTACATCATCACACTGACTCTTTTCTCTGATAGTACATCATCACAGTGACTCTTTTCTCTGGTAGTACATCATCACAGTGACTCTTTTCTCTGATAGTACATCATCACAGTGACTCTTTTCTCTGATAGTACATCATCACAGTGACTCTTTTCTCTGATAGTACATCATCACAGTGACTCTTTTCTCTGGTAGTACATCATCACAGTGACTCTTTTCTCTCTTAGTACATCATCACAGTGACTCTTTTCTCTGATAGTACATCATCACAGTGACTCTTTTCCCTCTTAGTACATCATCACAGTGACTTTTTCTCTGATAGTACATCATCACAGTGACTCTTTTCTCTGATAGTACATCATCACAGTGACTCTTTTCTCTGATAGTACATCATCACAGTGACTCTTTTCTCTGATAGTACATCATCACAGTGACTCTTTTCTCTGATAGTACAGCATCACAGTGACTCTTTTCTCTGATAGTACATCATCACAGTGACTCTTTTCTCTGATAGTACATCATCACAGTGACTCTTTTCTCTGGTAGTACATCATCACAGTGACTCTTTTCTCTGATAGTACATCATCACAGTGACTCTTTTCTCTGATAGTACATCATCACACTGACTCTTTTCTCTGATAGTACATCATCACAGTGACTCTTTTCTCTGGTAGTACATCATCACAGTGACTCTTTTCTCTGATAGTACATCATCACAGTGACTCTTTTCTCTGATAGTACATCATCACAGTGACTCTTTTCTCTGATAGTACATCATCACAGTGACTCTTTTCTCTGGTAGTACATCATCACAGTGACTCTTTTCTCTCTTAGTACATCATCACAGTGACTCTTTTCTCTGATAGTACATCATCACAGTGACTCTTTTCCCTCTTAGTACATCATCACAGTGACTTTTTCTCTGATAGTACATCATCACAGTGACTCTTTTCTCTGATAGTACATCATCACAGTGACTCTTTTCTCTGATAGTACATCATCACAGTGACTCTTTTCTCTGATAGTACATCATCACAGTGACTCTTTTCTCTGATAGTACATCATCACAGTGACTCTTTTCTCTGATAGTACATCATCACAGTGACTCTTTTCTCTGGTAGTACATCATCACAGTGACTCTTTTCTCTGATAGTACATCATCACAGTGACTCTTTTCTCTGATAGTACA
>CANNZV010006336.1:0-18752 GCA_947561585.1 Caprella mutica
AATTTGAAAATCCTTGGAGATAAATTGCTCCAAAAAATTAATATCTGGAGACTGATTGTGCATGCTTTTCAGACTGGCATGATTGTCGGAAAGTTGAGTTATCGGTCAGTTTGTTGTATTTTTCATAAGAGAATGGTTCCTCTTTGAATCTGCTGAGCGCGTTTCAGTAGCTTTTAATGTACTAGGTGTATGTTTTTCTAGATGTACATTTTATGATTTATCAGTGAATTTTTAAAATCTAAACAAACAAATATTTACTTTTTATTTAAAATGGTAGTCTGATCACTAGATTATCAGAATATCTAATTTCAATTTCGGACAGACTGGCCGATTAAACATAGAATCCATCCGTCCACCCTGACAAATGACGATTACTGGGTAAACTTCCCTTCATGCGTCTGATAACAAAGTGTTATTTTAACTAATTAATTTAGATTGTTACATTGACCGATAACATTAATGAATAAATTTGAAATAGTTATGCTTGTATTATTCTCTGAAGAAAATAAGTTATTACATATAATAATAAGGTATGATTATACTTTTAACCGTTTAACGTCAAATATATAGATATTTTACATAATAATACCCACTTGTGTAGTGTCACGTGTTAATTAATATGGCGTTAGAACACTATTACATTCCTACTCCTAATATATTCAACATTTTATACTCCATTTTCAGATTCTTTATATATTTCTGAAAATAAAATCTAACTTCAAAGTTAGATGCTTACTCTGAATTTAGAACTTTACCACTGCCAATATATTTTTTTATCACCTAATTTGTTTATGAACCATCGTCACAATGAGCGCATCAGATGGATTGGTTCATAGAAGAAATGTTCAGAAATCATCCAACCAGGGAGAGTTTATAGATCATGATGAGGACTACGACAACAAGAATGCTTGCACCACTCCAGATATTGAAGATGGTGACTCTAAAGACACTCGTCTGACTCTCATGGAGGAGGTTTTGCTTCTTGGACTAAAGGATAAAGAGGTAGTTAATGATTATAAAATGTGTGTTAATAATAAATTAATAATTATTTTTTATTTGTCTTAAAAGTGCTAACTTTTTCCTTGCTGTCTTTATAAAAAAAATATCTAAATTAAATATCATTAGATTTTATTTTTTAAAATTAGGTTGTAGGGTAAGTTGCCAATTATTTTTCGGCTTCTCATCTTCAGTCATATATTGAAACTATTGAATAATAATTAATTAATTTAATTATTTTATAGTTAATCCTCTCTTATATGAATGAAGATATGAAACAGACCAATAATTCGCAACTTTCCCTACATTATTTCAAATTACATTTCTACATAATTAGTTAATTACTACAATATTTACTTTTAATGCAGGGTTACACCAGTTTTTGGAATGACTGCATCTCCAGTGGTCTCAGAGGCTGCATTCTCATCGAGCTGTCCCTGAGAGGTCGTGTGGAACTCGAGAAAAGTGGCCTGAGAAAAAAAAATTTACTGAACAGAAAGGTGTGAAGTCCCTGAACTATGAAACCTATTGTCATAAACTAATTTTCACTAATCCTCCAACACTCTTTAGAAATGATCAATTTATTTGAATGAAATAGTTTCTTCCTCAATCATTAAGGTTAAGGTCTATAATATCCTGAAAATATTATAGACTGAGAAAATTGAAAAGTATTGAATGGTTCTACACCAGCAGTATATAGTAATTCGATACCATTTCATTTCGTCTATGATATTCTTAACATCTATTATTTAAAAAGCATATTGTCACAACCGTACTTATGATATTCTTAAGATCTATTATTTAAAAAGCATATTGACACAACTGTAGTTATGATATTCTTAAGATCTTGGATATTGAAAGCATATTGTCACAACCCTACTCATCACGAATGTGACAATAGTTTACTGTGATAGGTAACTACTAGTTCCAAACCTTAGTGACATTTCTTGGCAGGTTCTTGTGACCCGTAATGACCAGCCTACTGGAGATGTACTTTTAGACGAGGCTATGAAACATATGAAAGAGTCCACCCAGCCAGAAACAGTTCACAGCTGGATTGAATACCTGTCTGGTGAGTACAGCCAATGGAATAGAGAGGTTGCAAAATACAGTCTGATATTTAACTTCAGCTCAATATGTAAATTAACTATATTATTGATTATTTTGCTTATCATCAAACTATTTTGCTAATAAGATGTAGCTATGACTCATTGTAACAAATTCACTGTAAGGATCACATAAATGTGCAAACGATGGTTAAATTAGGAAAATAATAATAAATTGGTTTGCTTATCATTAAACTCTTTATCTTTTCTTAAGAGTCTCTTAGTCTATTGGGTATTTCTGGGAAGATCTGCAACCATCCCTGGGCAATTTTGGTTCATTGGAGAAAGATAAAACAGTAAACACGATAGTATCAAGAAGAACACATGTTATTAAAGTACCATAGTTAACATGCTATGTTTGAATTCAAAATTTGCTACTGAGAAGATTTATAGCTAAATTGAAAAATAGGTTCTCAAAATACAGTTTTCAAGCAAAATGATATGTGCTTCTAGCCTCTTGGGCCTCTATCCTGAATCTGTCTGGTGTATGGAAGAGAAGGGTTGGCATCCCTGGTACCTGAACTGTTGTAAATTGGATTGTGTAGCTACTAAGCTATGGTCTTTTTTAGTTTTTCCTTGTTTATCATTTTTTAACGCTACTTGCAGTTTTAGAGGATAGCGCTACGGTTATGTCTTTCAACTACGAGTTCTTGATTTTTCTGTTAGGTAGGCTCGTAGATTTCATTCAATATCACCTTTTCATTTTCTATCCTTAGACACTGGATGTGACTTTGTTTGTGAAGTCTCTTCTATTTTTGACTGCTTCTTCGAGTCCCTTGTATTTAATAGCTACCCTTTTGATATTAGGAATATGACCTACGGTTCCAAAGCAGACATAAACTCATTGAGGCACAAGATTTGACAGTAAAAAGTACAAATTTGCACAGCTATTTTTTCATAACTATTTGAATTATTCAAATATGTATCTCTATCAGCTCAATAGTATGAAATAGAAATAAAAAACATAATAATTCCATTTTAATCCTTCAATAAAAGTTGGGAAATTAACACCATGCTCATGAATGGTATTTTTAAGGTGGGTTAGCTACATAGCATTCCACCTTGCAACAAATGTAACTAAAGAATTGATTTACTTAGTGTCCCACTGTGCCCCAAAGATTTAAGCACCTACTAAAATAATTATCACTTAATTTCAAAATAATAGTTCATTTTCTGAAAATGTATTGCTTAGCTATAGCTACAAGTGTTCGTTTTGAGGTTATTGTCAGAATGTAACAATAGCAACATCTGAGTTTTGATGACATACTTTGTGATATAGAAGTGTGCGACATGTAGGTTAGGCTTATTTGTAAGTTAGGGAAGGTCATATTTTGCCTGAAATTTTGTGAAACGATTGGTCCGTGTCCAGTGACCAGCTGCTAGAATTTTGGGAGTGACCTGGTCGAAGGTCAAGGTTATGGTCATTTATAACTCATAAAGGATTGCACCATATTGCATGAAACTTGGTGGGACGATTGGTCAATATGCATGAACCATTTTGTTATATTTTGGGAGCGATCGGGTCAAAGATCAAGGTCAAGGCCATTTATAACTCAACTCAAAAAGTATTCAACTAAATTGTCTGAAATTTGATGGTACAATTGGACAATATCCAGGAACCATCTGTTAGAATTTTGGGAGCGATCTGGTCAAAGGTCAAGGTCATTTATAACTCAAAAACTATTGAACCAAATTGCATGAAACTTGGTGGGACGATTAGTTAGTATTCAGTAAGCAGTTTCTTAAATTTTGGGAGAGAACAGGTCAAAGCGGGAGCGAAGGTATGCGCTCTACCAAGTGCACATAATCAAGTTAAATATTGCAATTTACTGTGCTGTGAAGGGTAAGCTCTGATTTCTACATTTTCGAACACGGGAGACAAAATATATGATTATTATTTAACTTATAGCTATATTTGGAATTAAAGTTAAATAATGTTTATAATTAGAACAGGCACTCGTATAGTGCATACCTTCACAGCCGCTACATTTGTTTGTGCTTTTGACCTGTTCGCTCCCAAAACCTAATAAACTAATTCTTGGATAATAACCATCGTCCCACCAAGTTTCAGGCAATTTGGTTGAATACTTTTCGAATTATGAATAATAAGATTATCAATGATTTATGATACAAGATTACGACTATATGCTTATCAAAACAACCTTCCACAATCTCCAGGTTTATTACGATATTGTTGTTGTTGTCGATTTGTCTTCATTGTTGTTGTCGATGTAACTCATAAATGGTGAATTTAATTTATCTGAAATTCAGTCGCCACAGTAATTCTAGATATCCTTTGACACATGAATCACCAAAATGTGAAAAGAATTGATAAATAGTTGATTGATCTTTTCCCCATTTTGTGTCTCACACTTGGTTAAGTTGTACCCAGAAATGAGATCTCCTGTGTAAAGAATAGTTTCTCATATTTCCTGAATTCAATTTTTCTCTAAACTCACACTGCTATTCTATTCTTTATGTATTCTTCTATGAAATAGTTGAATTAGGGATAAATTGAAATGAGTCTAATTGGGGCTATTCTCGTTTTATTATCTCTAATTTGTGAACTCAATTTCTGTAACTAAATTCCTCCCTTCAACTTGGGTTTAATTATTCAAGAACCTAGACCTTTCGTGCAATAATACTAAAAATAAATACTGCACTACGAAAATATATATTTCTAATTGTGTGGTTTCATTGTTAGATAGTTTTTTTTAATATCAATCTTTGAATATGTTGTAGTTCATTAACTACAACATTATCGTCCAAGTGTCTGCCACACTGTTTTAGGTTTATAGCTACTTGATAATTATTTGCTGAATATTTCATTTAGCTACTATGACTATTTTACCCTAATTCTTTCATTTGAATCATTTCCCTTTTCTTTGTTAGTAATAATTACAATATGTTTTCAGGTGAGTCCTGGAATCCCCTGAAGCTTCGTTACCAGCTTCGTAACGTGAGAGAGAGACTGGCAAAGAATTTAGTCGAGAAAGGAGTTCTCACCACAGAGAAACAGAATTTCCTCGTGTTTGATATGACCACTCACCCTCTCACTGATAATGTTATCAAGAATAAACTCGTTAAGAAGGTATGATTTTCCGTTAGAGTTTGAATCAGAGTTGAAATATTAGAATAAATTTCTTTTGAGATAGGTTTTACTTTACTCTTTTTCAAATATGGATTATTTTGTTGTTTAACTTGTTTTAAATGGTTCATTTAGAACCACAATGGTTCCTTTTATTATGTTCTTCTTTTAATACTAGCTACCTAACTCCTAATGGAAAAATTATGTCTATAGAATATCTCGAGACTCATCCAAAGAAGACAGAACATATGTCTATTCTATGAGCATTTAGTTTGCTATTTAATATTTCTTTCAGTCATTTACGGTTTGTTCACACACATTAGGTTATGTTCGTGATGTAAGGTTGTGTCCGCTCAGTGCTTCAGTGTCCCGAGAACAAATATATCCTCGCTTTAAATTCAACTTACACGTTAAGCTCAATACAGTAGTTTCTCAGTGCTTAAAAGCTATAAACACACTAGTGAACAGTCTTTAGTGCCTAATCTTTACTCATATAGGTACAAGAGGCTGTGCTGAGCAGATGGGCTGGAGAGGTGAGTCGCATGGACAAGCGCATTCTCTCGCTCCTCTTTTTGGCTCATGCATCTGATGTTCTAGAAAATGCTTTCAGTCCCCTCGGAGATGATGATTATGAGGTGAGTTATTCTGGTTGGTTACACGGCTGAAATATAAAATTTGGTTTAATATTTTTGTTAGGATTTCAGGTTTTTGATGAAAAATAAATTTTTTGGATTTTCATTTTAAGTAAAAAATAAATTTTAGGGTTTCCATTTTGGGTGAAAAATACATTTAGAATTTCAGTTTATGGTGAAAAATAAATTTTAAGATTTCCGTTTTTTTGGGAAATATGAATTTTACGATCTCCGTTTTTGGTGAAAATCAAATTTTAAATAATGAAAAGCTCTGGCTCTTGAAAGACAGTTATTTGTTTACCTAATTATATTCAAACTTAGACGTTACGCTCTGTTGAACTTATAAAACTATTTTGAAAAATCTGTAATTCTTTAAAACTAAAATTGGAACAATATTTTGGGTGTTTTTATTTCAATAAAATTTTCATAACTCAGGTTGCGATGAAGCGCGTGCGAGATCTTTTAGACCTTGACTTGGAGGTCGAGGCCGCCAAGCCGAACACCAATGAGATGATGTGGGCTGTGTTTGCGGCCTTCACCAAATAAATATCTGTCCACGGAGTATATCGAACCTTTAAACTAAAGATACTAATATCACTGAACCTCGTAATTGACTTGCTAGGAATTCTAGTAAGTGAGAACCACCTTCTTTGTGTATATTTGGGATCTAGGGACAAAGATGTAATAAACAATACCTATTTTACCCTGAACCTCCCATTGTTGAGCAGGTTGCTTTGAATAAATGTAGGGTTCATCAAGAACTATATCGATATTTTATAGTTCACTATTCTCCTACCAACTTTTGATATTTGTATCAGGAGTGTCCCTATTAGGTTCAAATTTCCTACCGGTTCTTTTTTCTTTACTATTTGTCTTTATTTAATGATACAATTGTAGTTCCTGTAAAATCTATAGTTACTAAATTAGCAATGTTTATTTATGCAGGAACCATATTTTCGTTTTAGCTCTCTACAGTTACATTCTTAACATCAACTTTATCTAAAGTGACTTCATTTCATTGACTGTATCTAAAAATTAGTCTTATTGCTCAATTTTCTTTTCAATGCATTTTTTAGTTTATTTACAGCTTACATAGAGATGCACTTACTGATATGTTTGATTTTATGGTAGCTGCAGTAGAATTCCTTTATAGTGAATGAGTTAGCATGTACCCCGTATAGTGAACCAATTTTCTTTAGTTGTTGATTTATTACCTTCAGTTTTAGATAACCGAAGGCTATTTTATGGCAGAATAAAGGAAATTAGTTCACTATAGAGGCCACATCCTAACTCATTCACTGTTGAGGAGTTCTACTGTACCTATGAGATAACTACTACTTGCGTCATCTGTACATCTCTACTGTTTCTGTTTCTTCATCTTTTCTATATCAACTTTCATGAATTGAAGGGTGAAAAATAGGGTTGTGACAATAGGCTTTTAAAATCGTAGACCTTAAGAATATAACGTATTAAATGAAATGGTATCGAATACTATATACAGCTTGTCTAGAGCCATCCAGTACTGTTTAATTCTATCAGTCTATAATATTTTCATATATGTGATCTTAAAAGCATATTGTCACTACCTAATAACATAAGTGATCTTTGTTCAGAATAACATAGGAGATTAGATGCTTAGTACATAGTTTCACTTTTGTTTTACCCCACTTCAACTTCTTTTCCTAATATATAAATATTGCTTCTTTGCTATTATCCTCCACATTTAAACAGTTTATTTTACCCCTAATTATATATTCAGCTTTTCATGTTTCGTTTAAAGTCTGAACATGTTATGACATGTTTAGACGTGTTTGGACATGTCTGAACGTGTTTTTGACATGTCTGAACGTCTTTTTGACATGTCTGAACGTCTTTTTGACATGTCTGAACGTCTTTTTGACATGTCTGAACGTGTTTTTGACATGTCTGAACGTGTTTTTGACATGTCTAAACGTGTTTTCGGTTTGTCTAAACGTGTTTCAGACATGTCTAAACGTGTTACTTGTTTTTTCATGTACAGATTAATAAATTCCTTGCAATATTTTCCTTAAGTAGCTAATTCTATTGTAAATTTCCTCATGACCAATTTTATATCAGAACTCTTTCTTTCATTTCTTATTCAGAATTAAGAATTTCTTTTTTCCTGTATCTAACTAATCTAAATATTACTGATTTAGTTGATGATTGATTTTAGTGTTAAAGCTTTTGTCTACCGTTTTAAAATTGATGTAAATATGACTTTTTGATAGAAAGGTAATTATTGTTGAGGTACTAGTACATGGAAGTCTAGTGGGCATTAGATATGTTCTTAATTACACTAAATGTAAATCCATTCTGAAAAAATTAGATTTAGCAACTTGTTGTTTTGAACGCAAAATCTTACGAAAATCTCCTATTGATGTCGTTTGTTGAAAGTATTTTATGTTATTGTTTTGTTTCGATGTACCATCAGCTACGGTTATTTTTCTAGTTACTTCCTATAATTTATATCTCATCTTATATAACCTTTAATATTGCATCATGTTGAACTCCTCTATAATGAATGAGATAGGATGTAGCCCGTATAGTTCACAAATTTTCTTTACTCGGCGATGAACTGCCATGAGTTTTTTTTAGAAAACTCAATACTATTTCATGGCAAACTGAAGAAAATCTGTTCAAAATACAGGCTACATCCTAACTAATTCACTATAGAGGAGTTCTACTGCAACATGTTGAAGGTCCTACACACTAGCTATAAAGTTACTGTGTACAATGTACCTTTTGCGGTGATGGTACACTTATTTTTTATACCGAACATTCCACTTGCACAAAATGTATACCCAAACCGAAATTATCACCGTTTCCTCTCGACTTCCAATTTTCCAGCTGAAAAACTCGTTCATATCAATTTATTTTAAAGGAAGAGTTAATTAAATGGATTTGGTGTTTATATCAGTATCAAAATAATGCAATTTATTATTTAATTAATACCTACCTACTTATGTGTGCTTTGAGTGGTAGTTAACTTAAAACTGAAAAATGTGTTTTAATAACAACTGATTATTAATTAGCAATACATTAAATATTTAATTGCCTTTGTAATATTGAAAATAGGTATACTTTCCCATACAAGAATTTCTTTACTGATTATATGCGTGTTTCTATTTAATATATAATAATATTGATTGATTTTTAGGTTAGAGAGTATTATTTTATATGTGTTTCTATTTGTTTTTATGGCTAAGTATATATTTCTAATAGCTTTGAGAAGAATTAAAAAGAAAAAACGATTCTACAAAAAGATAAAAATTGAGCACATTTTGGATTTGTCTATTTTTCACCAATTAGTAATTAATTTAGTGTGTGCTCTTTTTAATCCGATTTCAGTGTTTTTACCGAAAAAAATTAATCTGTTGCAATAGTCTGATATAACTGTAATATTTAACTAGATATTTAATAGTTATTTCGCCTCTAAATTACGATAGCTGGGACTTTCGGTACTTACTCTATTCGATTTTATAGTAAAACCTTTAATTAGAAGACAAATAAATTTTATAATCACTCAGTGTTTTATTTACTTTTTTAAACCTGTGAGCCCCCAGGGGCTCTATCCTGAAGCGGTCTGTGGTGAATGGAAGAGAAGGGGGGTGGCGTCCCTTGGGCCCCGAACTGTTGTAATTTAGATTATAGATTGTCTTTTTTTCATTTTTACCATGTTTATCATTTTTTTAACGCTACTTGCAGTTTTAGAGGATAGCGCTAGGGTTATGCTCTTCAACTACGAGGTCTTAGATTTTTGTGTTAGGTAGTCTCGTAGGCTTCATTTACTATCACCTCTTCATTTTCCTCTTCCATCCGTGAGTGCAGCCACCGGTGCTTGTGTCCCGTTTCGTCACATTCCTTGGTAAGTGACTGTATTCACGGAGTAGCTTTTCTGCATCCATGAGCATTGTCACCGACGGTGGTAAGTGACTTTGTTCTTGGAGCCACTTTCCTATCTGACTGCTTCTTCCAGTCCCTTGTATTTAATTTCCTTTTGACGTCAGCGATATGGCCTTTGGTTCCGAAGCAGACGTTAAACCCCCTAATAAATTAATTAATTAAACCTGTGACTGGTGATGAAATTAGAGTATAAGATGTGTGGTCTCTGAAAATAAGAAGATACTTCTCTTAATCTTCTGTTCAGTCCCGAACTGATGTAATTTTTGTTATGAATCGTCTTTTTTTTTTCATTTTTACCATGTTTATCATTTCTTTAACGCCAGTTTCAGTTTTAGAGGATAGCGCCAGGGTTATGCTCTTCAACTACGAAGTCTTAGATTTTGTGTTAGGTAGACTTCATTTACAATCTCCCTTCATTTTCCTATTCCGTCTGACAGTGCAGCCACTGGTGCTTGTGTCCATTTTCGTCGCATTCCTTGGTGAGTGACTGCATTCACAGAGTAGCTTTTCTGCATCCATAAGCCTGTCACTAACGGGGGTTGGTGGATTTGTTCATGGAGCCACTTTCGTTTCTGACTGCTTCTTCCAGTCCCCCTTTTTTTATTTCCTTTTGACGTAAGCGATAAGGCCTTTGATTCCGAACCAGATGTTAAATCCCTAAATTAAAAAAAGCTATATCCAGCCTCTGATGTTCGCTAGTTCCAGTATTCGACCCTGAAGGACATCAAGAAGTTGTATTATTCAGAATAATCAATAAAGGATGTCTCATCGTGTACACAAAGGTTACTTAATTAAATGTTCATGTTAAATTAAAAAAAATTATGCGATTAAATACTTTTTTGAGTTTCAAAAGTTCATCCTTTTTGGCCCATCCTTGTAGTAGTTGGTTGTTCCCGTGTGCTCCATTAGGAGATAAATTTCTCTGTTAAATTGGCATATATTTGTAAGCTGAGTATATGAGGCCCTAGATTCATTAATTTGTACATATGAGAGGCACTGTGGAAACTATCTGGTGAAAGAGAGGTGTTATAATTTGAATCATGCTAGCATTGTTTTTCTTTTCCAATTCTTAAGACAATACAGTGTTTTTTTCTTTTGCAAGACTTTGAGCCCCCACTAGGAATATTTGAAATGAGAATTTAGTGGAAACAAATATATTTACTTGAAGATAAGGCTTGGTACTTATATTTCATGTTAAACAAACTTTTTTGAAACTCATTGAAAATACTTCTAAGGCTATCTACAGAAGGTGTTGGAAATGGCCGCCGGAATCGTGTAGTCAAAGTCTTGCGCGCTTCAAGACGCTCTTCGATTCTTCGTCACCTTCTCAATTGTTACTGCGTCATAATTTGCACCAAACAGCTTCACACACTAAATTTTATCATATCATGTATGGATTCAGGTTTTTCTGAATACAAAATATTTTGTGTTGTATGTAGCACAGAAATTGAAATCAAGAGGATTGAGTTCTTACTGAGTGATGGCCAGAAAATCTCAGTGTCTCTTCTGGTAACACGTCCTTGAAATTTTTCTTCAAGAACTGCTTTGCCACTCTTGTACATTGAGATGGAGCGCCATCTTTCATACAACAGAGTCTGCGTCATGTTGCAGTGGCACAAATTTTTTTGCCCCACTTTGTCTTTCAGCAAAGCAATGTTATAGGAACCATTAACAGAGTCACAAGGGCCGTCGTCATCGATGAATACTTGGACAATAGAATTTTCCGTCCACAATCGCAACAAATATCTTTACTTTTTGTCATTTTATATAGTTTCATTCCACAATATCATGTGGATTCTCATCTTCAAATTATGACGCAGCAATAATTAAGAGGGTGATGAAGAGCGTCTTGAAGCGCGCAAGACTTTAACTACAGAATTCTGGCGACCATTTTCAACACATTTTGTAGATAGCCTTTAGAAGTGTTTTCAATGAGTTTAAAATAAGTTTGTAATAAATGAAATGCAAGTACCAAGCCATATCTTCAATAAATATATTTGTTTCTTCTAAATTCTTATTTCAAATATTCCTAGTGGGGGCTCAAAGTCTTGCAAAAAGAAAAAAACACACTGTACATGCTGCTTTTTAAGGTAGCACATGAAACGTTCTCTAGTTAGGATTCATTTACTTTAAATTTCACATATGATCACATCATTTCTAAGATTGGTTACTTTCTTCACATATCTTTTTATAGTTATGGGTAGGCAGTTGCTAGTATTTATTTACTAACAAGCGATTTGTTTTTCGGTTTTTAATCGAAGTTAGAGCAACGAGGACCGGAAATAATAATTTGAAAACATCGATTAATTATCACTCAAAAGTATTAGTATAAATTACTTACTAGTTGATTTTTTTACAGAAATACTCTAGTCTCTAGCTAAACAAACATATTTTATAATGGTTAAATGATCGAAAGTTAAATTTAGGAAGAGCTATATGTAGTGAAGTTTCTATTGAATGTTAGTACAGATAGATACTACTATTTTTAAAACCTATTGTCTGTATTTAATGTCTTTACAAAATGAATTTAATTTATTCTATTTTATGAAAATATTTATCATTGGCTTCATCACCAATCAGGCAATATTTAGGGTAATTTGATTTATTTCAGGGTAGAAAATTCAGCAGTGGCTCATTCACGGCAAAGAAAGATTAAAGTTTTCTAAAGGTAAGACAATTTAATATAATAATCCTTATTGTTAAATTTTATATCTGAAAATTGAACATTGATTGTATTCTTCAGGTATTTTGCTAGGCTTTTAGGTGATTGCATTCAGTAGAAAAGGTCTAATTAGTCAGTAAAATGTTCTCAAAGAATTCTGTCTATCAAGACAGAAGAATTAGAAGATATTGTGGGAAAACAAATCAAAACATTAGTCTTCCATTTGTTTATTAACTAAAATTTTTTCTTTCTACTACATAATTGGCGTTATTAAAAGATTTTTGATTATCAAAAAGCAAAATCTAGTGGTTAGGTGGTACTACCAACCTTGTTTCAGAGTTTGATATAGGGTCAACTGTCAAGCAGGTAAATTGCTGCCCACTAACTAACTGCGGCCTTTAACAACAGAAACGTCATAGTCTCAAAACAGTAAACACTCGTTAAAAACAAAGTAGGTAATAAATTGTAGCATGCACTGTGCTTATTACGATAGCTATGCAACATTTTAATGTAATTTTGGTTTAGAATGTTTTAGACTCTCTTGAGAGGGCCGCAATTAAAAATTAAAGGGCAGCAACTTACCTGCGTGACCCTAGCATCATCATAGCGAAAACTAGGGTAATCCTGTAATGGTTCAAATTATCTAAAATAATAAAGTCAAAACTGAGATGTCTAAATTGGCTTAAAATTTGAATTAGTTTCTATATTCTCATGTAAGTTTTTGCCTAAAATCCTCAAAATATTGCCAAAATTGGCTTTGACTTTCAGACTTTTGAGCAGATTGTGAAATTTTGACTCACAATCATTGGCTTTGCTTATACCTAGCTAGTGCCTTCTAGTCTAGTCTAGTTGTAGTTGACCAGCTTCTGAAACATGAACATGGCCTAGTTGTTTGAATCTATTTCTGCTGCAAGTTTATTAGGCTAAAGAATTTTATGATAATAAATTAGCTTATGATTGTTTTAATAAAAAATTTTAAAGTTATTCCTGAATCATTCAATGATTCAAAAGAGGAACTGAATAGCTATATAAAAGTACCCAAAAAATAGGTAAAATGATTCGTAACATTCAGACTTAAGGTCTGAATATTTTTATATAAGATTTATTTCTTAGTTCTCTGGGTTCTACCTATTTAAATAAAACATTAGTTTTGTGAGATGAAATTTAGATCATTCTTGACTGCTTATTGAAAAATTAAAAAAAATTGATTTCTTGTGAAAATTACTAAATTAGCAGATTGAAATTCTATCAATACCTAGTTCTTAGATATTAGAATCTTTCGTATTTTACTGAGAACAGAAGCTAAAATAAAGATTTCTTTGTGAACAGTTTGCCAGTTCCCAGACTGCAGGTACTGGTAATCTGTTCTCTAAGAAATTTTCTATTTAGGCTAGTGTTCTCTGTAAAATACATGTAAATATAGGAGGAAATTTGGGATTGTTCGCACAGAAAATGTCTCATGTTGTGCAGACTGGACCAGTTCCTGAAGTCTAGATGCATTAAATCCAGTCTGCAGAATATGGGAGATATTTGGGATATTCTCTCCGAACAATTTTGAATTATTTCTTATATTTACATTAATTTTACTACAAACAGATATTACAAAATAAGAGATCTCTAAGAACACTTTACCAGTTTTTGCTGACTTGCGTGATTAATGTATTAATTGTTAGCACATCCATCAACCATGTTTCAAAGTATGTATAAAGTTGCCAATATATTGGTGACTTTTGAGGGGTGAAATAAGTTTAAAAAACGAACTATTTAATCACTAATCAAATAGCTGTAAAAGATGCACATTCAACAGACATGGAACATGATGATGTTTTAAACTGTACATTCTTCACCAAGAAGCCGAATATCTATTTTTTAATGAGGTAAATGTGGTGACCTAGGTCCATTTTCTCATTAAACTGTTGACTTTCCTGTCACACTATGAAACATTGTCCATTGATCAGTTGCTGTGCATTCTAGACTTCAGTAATAAGTAATTTTTTAGTTTATGCATCAGTTGCATCTATTTAGCTGATTTCATTGCCTGTTTGCAGCTTGCAATGTGCTATCAATCGATGTCAGCAATGAAATGTGCCAATTAGCATTAGATGTATAAATTAACAAAATTCCAGATCATTTGAATGTGCAGCAATTGAGTGATTGTGCAGTAAAATTGGCTGATATTGCAGATCAGTGAATTGTGCATGACCCAAATACTGCATTTCAGAATTAGTTCTTTCCTTGTATACTTCTGCTGTAGGCAAATCATTGCAGAATAGAAGTACCTTCAGACATTCTCTTGGCAGTAGAATTAATTATGTTCTAGTTTTTTATCATCTGCATATTTTCTATAATTTGTTTACCATTTTTCAGAAATATCCTCAAAATGTCTGAAGAAAAATTTGAATTGCCTTTCACGGCTCCTTTTGATGCAAGATATCCCAACCAGAATCAAACTCGGTATGTATCTAAAATAATTGTGTGAACTATAAACTGTGTTCTTTTTTAATTGGGAAATGTTAAAAAAAAACTATTTGGTGTCTTAAGAGTAGAAATATATGATCTTTATTAAAAAATCTTTCAATTATTTTTCAAGTTTAAAAAGTATCTATTTCAAGAGAAGTATTGTAAATTGGAGTAAAATAGTTGATCATTTTAAGATATTGAAAAATGCTATATTGTTCTCTCACTCTGAAAACAATGTGTCACATTGTATTAATGTCTTGAAATGTAACTTTATGTGTGAAATATACATTTATATTGCATGTTCTGGTTGAAAAAGTTAATTAAAATTTAAATTTCTACAAGTATCTGATTGATTCTTTCAATTGCAGGCACTGCTTCATGAGCTATGTTGATTTCCACCGGTGCCAGAAGTTGCGTGGTGAATCTCATGAGCCTTGCGAGTACTTCAAGAAGACCTACAAGTCACTCTGCCCCAATGAGTGGACTGACAGATGGGATGACCAGAGGGAGGCTGGCACCTACCCCATCAAGATCTAATGTATAATGAACCTGTATATAGATTTTTAAACTATACAACATCTCTATCCTTTTATCTATCAGAGTTCTGTCAAGTAATTACCAACCAACACATTCCTGTTGTAAGAAACTGAAATTTAGACATGAAATTAATCAGTAAAATTCCTCCACAACTAGATACTTTATGTATTATTTTCCTAGAAGATATTAAAGATCATGTCAAAATAAATTATTGGAGGGCGAGAGCAAAATCAAACCAGCATCTTATTTGTTGATCTAAAAATAATTAAATTTGTGGAAGATCATGTCAAAATAAATTATTGGAGGGTGAGAGCAAAATCAAACCAGCATCTTATTTGTTGATCTAAAAATAATTAAATTTTTGGAAGCCACTTTTGTATTGCCATCAATTTTTTCACAAAGAATGATTATGTATCTACTTACACCATTCATAATTGCAATTTGTCAACAGGTAAAGCAGTAAGTATCAGTTCTTTTGAATTGTTTTCCTTTCGACTTTCAATTTCGTGTTCAACTACTGTATAGAAAGTTCGATGATAGTTGAGGCTCTAAAATTGACCACACATAGAAATGTCAAACGGATTGAGTGTATAGAGCTGGCTCTAGACATCCTTTCCTATGAAGGAAGAAATGTTCCACTGAATCCTGGCATTGGTCAGTTTTGAGGGCATTTTATAGGGCCGAGTCCTGATAGAAACTCGGGTTTCCTGAAAATTTGTTCTGTAGCCCATGGTGGCAATTTCGAGGAGAGAGAGCCTGTACTTCTAGTTTCCATTTGATTATACAAATACGAGAAGAGATTTAAGAAACCATCCTCTTCAGTTCATAGCTTTTATCACATAACTTTACTTGCAAGACTTTATATAGCTACTCAAGAGTGATACGGATAAAGTTATTATATTGAAAGTATTCTGTTTGAACGGAGACTGTAGAGAAAAGGCTTAAATAGTAAATTCCAGAATGCTATTCATTTTCATGCATGACCATGTTCTTTATAACAAGACGAGATTACAATAAGACTAGTTACGAAAAAGTTGATTTAAAAAGTGTACAAATATATAGCAAGTCCAGGGTTTAGGATAATAAAACCACTTTTACACTAATCCGCAACATTATTTACATCACTCGGATAAGTTGCCAGCTTCACAATCAAATGAAATTGGAAAATAATCCTATAGACCTATAAATAAATCAACAAAGCTAGTCATCCTGAAATCATAATATTTACAACTTTAACAAAGAATTAATAGACTAAAAATACCTCGCATCCAATCTTCTAACTGAATCACGTACTTTGGATTTATAATAGATTAAACTTTAGTATTTAGTCTTATTATAACTAGGGTTGTTACAATATGCGTTTAAAATTATAGACATTAAGAATATAGACGAAACGATATGAAATGGTATCAAATACTATATACCACTGGTGTATAATGATTGCATAGTCTCTATTGCAATCCATCTATATTTTCAGGATTTATGATTCTTAGCGCATATTGTCACAACCCTAACTATAACATCTCATTTAGTGAGCATTGAAAGGCTGGGATATTCTCTGGTGAGTGTAAGGGGAATAAGGGGTAGTGCCTCTGATTTCTTTCTCCAGAGGCTGGTAGTAGACATCTGCTGCAAGTTCTTGCACGGGTATCTCCTTGTCGCTCTTGCTCACTTTAACGGCTTCGTCAACCTCTTTGCGTACTTCAACATCTATTTTCTGTAATTTCAAATTATTAGAATTGAAAAGCAAGAAACTTTCTCCTACTGATATTGGACCAAGTAAAGAAAACAGACCAGAAATTAACAAAGTGAAGAAAAACATCTTTGGATGACTTCTAAAAAACATCATTGATCAGCAAAATCACTCAAATTCCACTAAATTACCTTGAGTTCCTCAGCTGTGCATAGGCCAGCACTAATAATTTTGTCTTTCCAAAGCATGATAGGGTCACGGGTTTGACGAACCTCCTGAATCTCTTCCCTTGTTCTGAAATTCATGACGGAAGATTTAAATTGCGAAAGAAAGAATTTCTCGTTTTGTAGCAATTCCAAAAACAGTTTTTTCATTTCTGGGATCTCATATTTTCGAGAAACATCAAAATTGATCATTTCATTCAAAACTAGATATTGGTTCTATTTGAAGACTAATTTATTCACGAGGATTTTTTTTATTATTCTGATAGGTAATAGGATCAACCTAACTAGAATAAAAATAAGTTTTCCTAAAGAAAACAGAAGATGACTTCTTCTTTGCTTTTAATGAAAAAATATATAAAATATTGTGTTTTTAAACAAAACAATCTATTTCACCTGTAGGATGTGCCTGGGTCACTCATGGAGTGGCCAGAATATCTGTACGTTACAATCTCCATAACAATGGGGCCATTCTTAGGGCAGTAGTCCTGGCAGTACCTTATCACCTCCTTTACACTCAGCACATCCATGCCATCAACCTGAAGAAATGACATAACATTATAGATACATTAGCTAAATACTTAAAAAACACAGTGTAGCTAAGTTACGAATTATTGGTCAGTTTCACATCTTAGGTCATAAGAAAAAACTATACAGGGTGACCCACAAAAAGTGTTCCCAACATAGAATTAATATAAATAAAATATTTATTAAGCAGTTGAAAAATGAGTAAGAGTGAATTTAAAAATTATATTTTTTTTCATGTAGCTATCCATTCTACAACCGTCATTCCTAAATATTGTACGTGTACGATATTTATATCAATTCAAACTTGGAAACTTGGGTACACTTTTTCGTAGTCACCCTGTATAAGAATTCTTAATTTTTATTGGTAATTCTCGAATTACCCTAAACATTTCATTCAGGAGAGTGAATGGGCAATTTTTATTCAATTGAAATGATAAGATTATCTAACTTTTTATTCGTTAATCATCGCAATAGCGCCTATGAACACTCCTAGATTTCAAATACTCCAAAATGATATCAGTAAGGTTGTGTGTGACAATATGCTTTTAAAATAATGGATCACAAGAATATACAAACGAAATGCTATCGAATATTACATACCGCTGGTTTAGAATGATTCAATACTGTTTTATTCTCTCATTCTATAATATTTTCATGATTTATAATTCTCACAACCCTTATTATAATAAGAATCAAATTAGTTCCAATTCCAGTGTACTAGCTAATTACTGTAATACCAAACCAAAGCCTTTATTATTTTCATTTGAATTTGACAGCTGACTAATATTTCTTTCAGACGATTGTACAGAGTTTAAATTCAACTCACCCAAATACCAGGCACGTAGTCTCCCCTGGTGTAGTAGTTCACACTGGCTGATGCTCTGTCAACACTAGTGCCCATGCCG
>CANNZV010006337.1:23-18740 GCA_947561585.1 Caprella mutica
AATATGAAGGGCCACAAGCCAAAGTCTCTTAACCGCAAAAATCGGGTTGCTCAAGGTAAAGTCTCTTAAGCGCTTAGCACCAGTGAAAACGGTTACAATCTTGATGTGCTAAGCGCTTAACACTCACGTAAAACGGTTGAAGTTAGCGGCAAACAAGAGTCTCTTAACCGCATCTCATTGCATAGAAAACGGAGCGAGGGTAGACTCAAGTATTAACCTTGTTCTTATTAGGTTCATTATTAGACTCTTCTATTTATATGGAATGTAATATGTTTCCAATTTTTATAATATAATAGCGGTAGATATATTGTACTATAAAAACAATAATTTTTAGAGGCCTGCAATAATTACTTCAAATCACTTAGGTGATGAAGAATAATATAAATCACGTAATTTAAGTTGACATGATGTAGTAAATTATAGCAGATCATTTTAATTTCGATTTCACGAAGGCTGTATCTTTAAGCTGCTAATTAATTTATAAGCACTTCTTAACATCTTTATTAGACTAAGCTTTAAATTACATTTTCATTCTCTGTTGCTCAATATGCAAGTCTTGTTTTTTTTTAATAAAGTAATATATTTAAATAATTGTTAACATTGCATTATACTTTCAATCACACAATATCAGAAGAGGTTAGTTGAATTAAATGTTTAGTAGAATGATGGTAGTGAACATAAATATATTTTTTAATTCATAGTAGTCGGTTCCAATCTAGTCATTTGCTTTAGTAATTTACAAATAACTTCAAAACAATAACACTCACAAATTATCTGTACTGCACAGCAAAAAAACTGTATTTGTATTGATTATTTAACAGTGGACAAATTTCACATTTCCAAAAATAAACTTTACTAATTGTAATGTATATATTTTAGCATTGGTGTGGGTAAACTACAGATTGGTAAATAACAAAAACAGGGATTTGGGAATTTAACATCCTGCGGACACTTTCCCTCCAAGCAAATCTTTTTATTGCTTTAATCAATGAAGCTGATGCTTCTCATCATCTTGCTGCAAACCGCATGGAATTTGATAGCATATTTGTTATTTTTATAATAAAAACTCTACATACCTATTTTACTTCACTTACTAATTTTAGGTCTGAAGAAAAAGAACGAACACCATTTGTTTTGATTGTCAACTAGGCATACTATAACCATTTATTATTCGTGTAAAGGTATGCAATTGGATAAACTTATTATAGGAACGTTTATATACTTTAGGAAACAAGTTATATCTTAATTAAACAAAAGCCGAAAACTTATTGTTTGTTCATAAATTTAAAAACAAAACAAGGGGGTACAATCTTCTTTCTCAGCGTCAGGTTAGTGCTCTATTGTTGCTCACAGAGTATCAAAAACATTATAACCAAATAATATAAATATACTGAGTCTAATTGTATGCGGTTTGCAGAATAATGATCGTAGACCTTAGTTCTATAATATTATGCAATAATAGAAGAAATAAATCTGGCGGTATTCAAACAGATATTACTTTTATTAGTATCGACAATACAGATGAAGATTTCACAACTATAATTAATATATTTTAAATTTCATGAAGGAAAATAATACAAATAATGGAGTTTTGCATGAGAACATTCCAAATGAAAAAAAAAATAGAATATATACTTACAATTACGAACCAAATACACGAAGGTAAGATGATCTAAATAATTGATGCTGCACTTCTAATTATCAATACTGTATGTAGCTACTCTAAATAATGAAAAATGTAAATTAAGAGTAATACCATAAGTTAACTGTTAACAACTAGACTAGTATTGTGCTGAAGAGACACCAATCAATGTAATAAATTTATATTAGTAGGGGATTTATTATTATTTATTAGGGGGTTTAACGTCTGCTTCGGAACCAAAGGCCATATCGCTGACGTCAAAAGGAAATTAAATACAAGGGACTGGAAGAAGCAGTCAGAGAGGAAAGTGGCTCCATGAACAAAGTCACCCACCACCGTCGGTGACAATGCTCATGGATGCAGAAAAGCTACTCCGTGAATACAGTCACTTACCAAGGAATGTGACGAAACGGGACACAAGCACCGGTGGCTGCACTCACGGATGGAAGAGGAAAATGAAGAGGTGATAGTAAATGAAGCCTACGAGCCTACCTAACACAAAATCTAAGACCTCGTAGTTGAAGAGCATAACCCTAGCGCTATCCTCTAAAACTGCAAGTAGCGTTAAAAAAATGATAAACATGGTAAAAATGAAAAAAGACAATCCATAATCCAAATTACAACAGTTCGGGGCCCAAGGGACGCCACCCCCCTTCTCTTCCATTCACCACAGACAGCTTCAGGATAGAGCCCCTGGGGGCAGTAGGGGATTTAACGTCTGTTTCGGAACAAAATGCCATATCACTTAAGTCAAAAGAAAATTAAATACAAAGGACTGGAAACATAAGTGGAGAAGGAAAGTGGTTACATGAGCAGTGATACAAATAACTGTTATTACAAAGATTATGGATGCAGAAAAGTTCCTCCGTCACTTACAAAGGAATGTGATGAAAGACACAAGCACCGGTAACTGCACTCACGGATAGAAGAGGTGATAGTAAATGAAGCCTACGAGCCTACCAAACACAAAATCCAAGAGGAAAATGAAGAGGTGATAGTAAATGAAGCCTACGAGACTACCTAACACAAAATATAAGACCTCGTAGTTGAAGAGCATAACCCTAGCGCTATCCTCTAAAACTGAAAGTAGCGTTAAAATATGAAAAACAATCTATAAACCACATTACAACAGTTTGGGTCCAAATGGAAGGCACCCCCCTTCTCTTCCATTCACCACAGACAGTTTGAGAATAGAACCTCTGGCAGCTTAATATAATCAAATGATCATAGTTAATTTTTAAGGAGAAAAAGACAGATTGACAGAGCTAGAAATTTATCATCATTTGATTATCAGCTTTATTATTTTTAAAAGGAAGATTTAACGTCTGCTTCGACTCTGAGAAACATTCAGAAAAAAAGTGGCTCCATTAACAATGTTACCTATCACCAGTCTAGTGACAATGCACTTGGATGGAGAAAAGCTTGTTTCATAGAAGTATTAAAGTTTCACACCGAGAAATGTGACTGAAAGGGACACAAGCACCGGTGGCTGTACATATGGATGGAAAAGTAAACGAAAATGTGATACTAATCGAAGTCTACCTAAAAAAATTACATCGTAATTGAAGATCATAACCCTAGCGCTATACTCTAAAACTGCAAGTAGCGTTAAAAAATGATAAACATAGAAATCCAAAACAGTTTGGAACCCAAGCGAGGCATCTCCCTTTTTCTTCCATTAACCATCGACAGCTTCAAGACGGAGATCCTGGGGTCAATTGAAGAGGTACCTAAAAATGAGTATGGATGCAATATTGATAATTTAATAATGATACAAAAAATAAAAAACATGCTATTAAGATTCTATATTTGTTGTAAAATTCCGATAGCTAGTTATAAATAGCAGCTAGTTACATTTTTTTGATCAATTATATAGCTATTTTGAATGCAATAAATTAGATAGATATTTATTGTATTTTTGATATATCTAATGCATATAGCATATTTATTTAAATTTGAGAACTTACTTTAAAATTTTAAATACTTCTAATTTAACATTCAATATTAGAGAATACAGCTAATTTTAATTATTAAGCTCATTTGTTACCAAAGCATGATCTTGGACCAATCGCTTTAGAATTAGTTAATCATATATATAACTCATTAAACAATTAACTTTAAATTACATCTACATGAGATCAATATGATGATGACTTACAATTATGAGCATCTACTCAAACTACACATGTATGTATGCAGTGGCATAACTGATATTTGAAGGCATAGCAGAGCAATCCTGGGACAGTTGCACACCTGTTAAATAAAATACATTCATTAAAAGGTCATAACATTAAAAAGTTAGATGCATTAAAAAGTAGCAAATTCAGTTCGGAAAAAAATATTTCGATAACAGTTACCTAACTGTGGTGATCTTACATAATTTATATCTTTTAAAAAATTTGCAAGGGAGCTCTCTGATTAAGTTTGTGATATAATTCTAATACAATCATTAAAATAGATTTGTTCTGCTGTGTTATATAAAAATATAAAAATCATTTTAAGATAGATAGGGTGAGTATTGAGTAAAAAGATACAAAAGGCTCTTGGTTTTGTAGTCACCTTCCTGTACTTGAATGTAAATATTTTTCTATTTACAGTAAATGCAAATCCATTTTAACTAGCTATATTCAACTAAGTATATTGTGATAAGCATAAGCTAAATGCTCGAGTTCATAATAGTCTACTTCTATATTTATTTATTCTTTCCCATCACTAAACTGTTTACTTTAGAACAGCAAGCTGTTGTGCATAATAAAAAATTAAAAAAAAAAAAAGATCAGTTGTTCAAATGAAAATATTATATTTTTTTAGATTATTTGGATGAAAAGAGGATGGTACTTTATACTGAATATTAATTTTCGCATCAAATTAGCTACAAGGTTTAAACTCACTACACATTTCCCAGTAGCTAGATATTGTTTTCCATCTTCATTTTTATCAAGATAATTAAGAACTTTCTTTGCTATATTTAGATTAATTGTAATGACAAAATAGAACTACTTTGGCAATAGAATAACATTTTATGACATTGGTTAGATAATTAGATTTGACTCGATTTACAAAAAAATGTTCATAATTTATTTGAGATAACTTAGCTGCAATCATTTGACAAATATTAAACACAAAATTCTTATTCAAAGAGATTAAAAAAAAAATGATTCAAAATATTCAATTTTTTAACATTTTTAGGAGAAAAATCATTGTTAATATCAATTAGCCAACTTCAGACACATTATTATGTAGTTACGGTACTTTAATTATCTATAGCTACCTTCAACATATATATACAGTGAAAAGTCTACTCACATAGCAAATCAAGATGACACTACAAGTTATCCAAGGGTGAAGTATCAGGAGATGTTCTTTCCCAAGTCTTGATAGATTTATCTGAAAGGAACAATTGTTTAGAAATTTTGTTAATCATATTACTGATCAGAAAATATAACTGTTCATGACACACAACACACAGCATATTGATAAATTATAGCTACTGTACTTAATTATCAATACATAAAATTTAAAATATTTTCAACAGGTTGCATAATCATAAGATTCCTTCTTCAAATGGTTTCAAAGTTTTTGTTCTCTAAGTTGACCTTTATTATCAACTGTCCTATTCTTAAGCCAAAAATGAGTAGCTTTTCAGAATATTTTTATACCAATAACTTGACTACCAATAAGTAGCTACACTAAAAATCGTATCATTATGGCCCATTGCCGCCATAACCAAAAAACAAAAAAGGAGTTTCAAGTTTATGAATATAAGCTAAATAAATGTTTAGTAGTCATATTTTCTATTTCATTTTCCAAATATTTTAATTCATAGTTGAAATTTAAAAACAACTTTTTTTGATAACAGTAGCCAATGCAAAATATTTGCAAGATTGAATGAAATCACTATTTTTAGACAGATAAACCAATCACACATTTATAGACAATAACTTATTAAATTTAGCGTCGGAATAATATCACTGCGATTATTTACCCCACAAGTGCGATGCAATTACCCTAATTCTTAGTAAATGTATGCTGTTAAATGATTAACCATAAGAGATATATACAAGATTGAAAATAGGTACACATCATTTTCGAAATGATATCTTAGGATGGTATAAGTATGGAGCTTCTTCCTGAATTGGTTCTTATGTTAGATCAAAGTTTGCAGGAAAGTGAGATGGAATAGTAGAATACCCTAGACGATGATAGGATTTAGTGAAAAATGATTAAATTGGAATTATAAGTAGCTACTTTACTTGCTTTGATGCTCTCAATAGGCAAGACTGTTATTATGTACATGAATCTACAAATTAACTCTTTAGCTGAGGATTTTCAAATTCATTTCAATGTTAGAATGGAGAGAAATTCTTTAGCAATTTCAAATATATATATTTTTGAAAATGAAAATACTGGACTTATTAAGCATTTTGCTCATAATTATACTTCAATTAGTAATATGGATCGAAGTTTGGTACTCCAATTCTATCCAAATTAAATTGGCTATTTAACTAACAATATAGGTTTTACTGTAAGCATGTTAAGATACCTAAACTCATCATTCTTATCTTACCCAAACTTATAAAGTATGCTATGTAATATCTCATCAATATTTGATACACCAAAATAAAAAATTATTTTAAAAAATCTGTAATATACTGGGTGGCACGAAAGAAATGAAACCCATTTTCAAATTTTACTCACTCTCATCAAGATTTTGGCTACAAGTTACAAGCCATGACCCACTTTGAAAAATTCTGCTCGCCAACAAATGAATTTTGGAGGATAAATACTTCGTTTTATAAAATTTGCATCAATTCAATCTTAATATTTTGAAATCAGCAAAACTTCGGAGTTAGGTAATCAATTCATCAGTAAAGTCCTAATTTTCAAAAGTGGGCCAAATACTGTGGAGCAAATACTGCCTATTTGCCTAAGTAACCTGTTATGCAGTGGTGTGAGCAATGTTAGGCTGGTAGCTATTACCAGCCATATTTTATTGTATTTTGAACTTTTTGCAAGACACTGACAAACAGCACCATAGATTATTTTCTAGTAGCCAATACTTCAACAACATACTACTTAGGTATGTTCTACTTAACAAAATATATCTTTAATTAAACTAATCACTGTAATCTAGATTTTACAATAAAAATAATAATAAATAACAAATAACAGATTCAAACATACTTCAAAAAGTCAATAATCAATAGTTTGGAAGGTTAATTCTCCCAATTAGGTTGGTTTTATTTTTATTTTTTGTACTTAAGTATTTTTATTTTAGGGTGTAGCTACTCTAAGCTTAATATTTTAATAAAATTAAATTAATGGAAACTTCATAATAGAGAGTATTTAGTCTGTAAAATTAACTTGTTGGACTAAATAATTTTTGATAGTGGTTTTCAGACAATTATTTATAGCAATATTTGCTTATAAGAATAATTAGTTCAAATTTTAGCACAAATGAATATTTGAAATTAAATGTTGAATTATCAATATAACAACAAACTTTTGGTCATAACCCAGTATGTAATTGGTGCACAAGAACCCACTTGCATTTTCAAAAAGCTGAAAAAAATCCAATAGCTTATTTCCAATTTAATTAATAGTAAACAATAATTAATGACAAACATAAGCATTAATAGTAAGCATAAGAATTAATAGCTAGAAATCCACCGACGTTGCTGGAATATTATTTTCAAAGGGGAAAAACTATATTTAACTGTGAAAGAAACAAAAGTGTCTAGGTAAGTAGCTAGGTTAAAACTTAAAGTAAATAATAACTAATATCCTAAGTCTACACTGCAAGAACTGGTAAAGTGTTCAAGAAATCCTCTATTTTGCTTTCTGTTCTCAGTAAATTGTAAAATACATGTAAATATAAGAAAATTAAACATTGTAAGTACAGAAAATGTTGAAAAATTCCCATACTATCATACTCTTGGTCTATGTAGTTGGTAATCAATTTTAGCTAATGCCCATCAGTCTTAACTATTCTTCAAAGGCTGGAGAAAAGACCAAGATATTATGGTAACAAGTTGATAGAATCTGCCCGCATCTCAGTCTGCAAAATATAGGACATTCTCAACATTTCCTATGACAACAATCCTTAATATGAATTAATAATCGTATCCCCCTATACTAATTATATTTAGCTACATGTATTTTTACTATTTTACATTATTAAGCCGAGAACAAGTAGCAAAATAAGAGGTAAAGATTTCTTGGAGAACAGTTTATCAGTTCGTACAGTCTGGGAATCTGCCAAGACAGGCCATTACAAAACTATAAAGTGTTCAAAAATAAATCCTCCATTTAGGCTTCTGTTCTCAGTATAACTGTAAATATAGGAGAAAATTAGAGATTGTTCACACAGAATTTCAGAAAATCTTAAAAATGTCCCATTTTCTGCTAGCTGACTGGGAATCTGCTGATAAGCTGAGCTTAATAGCATGAGCTCAACTTCACATCAAATTAAAATATCTGAAAGTCAGGAGACACTAAAGTCACTGAAAGAAGCTACATTATGCAGAATGGGCTAAGACATCTGAAATTTTTGAGTTATAAATAACAGCCTCAACTCTGCTTAGATAATGATATTAGCCGTATTAGGTACATAAATTTATAATACCAAGTAGTTTTTTATAAAATTACAGATAGTGCCTAGAAACCTACCTATATAATTTAGCTACGCTATGAATATTTAATAATGAAACAAGAAACAGATAATCGAATACTACTCATCCTGAGTCATCCAGTCTGCAAAGCGCATTCATATCCCCGAAGACCTTTGGAGACAAATTTTGAGGGAAAATAATTAATTTTCCTAATCAATTCCAATGTTTACATGTATTTGTGTTTTTATTGGAGACATTTTGCAAAAGTCTGGTCATTTTGGAGACAGAATTGAAAATTTTTGAGACAGATTTACCACACTTTACAGACTGGTTACTCATACACTCATTCTAGGTCCTACCTACTCCACTAACTCCAGCTCCAGGTAAAATAGTAATGTTCATAAACTCTCTAGCTATTTGTCCCTTCAAGATTTAAGCTCCAGCCTCCAGGTAATAAAGCATGTCCAAACTGAGGCGAACTCGCCATTTTAATGGCGAGTTTGTGCCAGACTTATAGTTATTTTGAGCCCTTCAATTGCAAATGAAGAGAAATACCTATTTTTCTCTTATGTTACACTACATTTAAAATGTTATTTTGGGGAGATTTTTTGATAATTTGGTCATTTTGGAGAGAAATTTGGTAATTTTAGAAGAGAAATGCAGAGACAAATGGAGAGTTTATGGAACAAAGAGATATACTATTTTACTTTGGTCTTAAGCTAACCTGAGCTAGGCTCAATTGTCATAAATTCTATCCTAAAAAACATTGTATGATTGTACTAATTGTAGGACTACCTAGAGGCAAGAATAACTAGTAGAATTGTCTCTACTGTCGTCTGTCTGAACCAGACTGTATTTTATGGAAAATTCCACCAACATTTAGGTGGAATTTTGCTCTTTTGAAAATAAAATTCTAGCAAAGTCAGTGGATTTCTAGCTGTTGCTGCTCTTTATTCCTACCTATGTAACCATTAATTTTCACTTTTTAGTGGAAAATCAGCCAAATTTTTGGAAATTGTTGATGTATTTTTTTTAACTCTCAGAAAAAGTCAGTGGAATTTTGTGCACCAAATACAGACTGATAAGTTCTTAATTTGCTCAAAATAATTGTCATTAACTCACAAATAAAATAGCAAGAATGAACATACAAGTCATCCATATTTCAGAGGCTGGTAAATTGTAAGCCAATTTGGCTCATTTTTCTTTTTTGAAGATTTCAAGCCAAAATTAACATTGGAAGTTGGAACATAGGAATTAATTTATAATTTTAAGCCAATTAGGAATAGTTATCTGATTTTTACCTTTTGAAATATAAGCCAATTAATCGGCTTTAACTGATATAGCTACTCTGTGACATGGATGGACATAAATTTTAATAGGTACTAGCCAGTGAGCCACTAGGTAGTTAGTACCTGGGGGCTGGGCTGGGGTTTATATAAAAGTTTATTAACTGGCCGGGTCCCGGGCTGGGGCCGGCATTCTGTATTTGGTGCACAAAATTCCACTGACTTTTTGAAAAAGCTGAAAAAATCCACCATAAATTTCCAGTAATTTGGCTGATCCACCAACATTTTAGTGATTTTACCCATTTTTCCACCGAAAATTAATGATAATATAGGAATAAATAGCTAAAAATCCACCGACTTTGCTGGAATATTATTTTTAAAAGGGAAGACCATGAAATACAGACCAGACTCGTAACTGGGTCCTACTCCTACTGAACTAGTATCTCTCAATTTAACTACATAGAGTCTTAGAGAGCTCAGAGAGGCAGGTAACCTACATAGTAGTGATAGTACATACTAGCCATGTTTTAGAGTAGGTTAAAGTAGGTTAAAGAGTTAAAGCCAATTAATTGTCTTAGATTTCAAAAGGTCATTACTCTGATAAAGTAGGTAAGTAGGTATACCTACCTAATTGGCATACAATTTTGAATTATTTCTTATGTTCCTATGTCAATTTTGGCTTGAAATCTACAAAATGAGCCAAATTGGCTTAGCTCAGAATTTTTGTGAAATTTATTGGCTCAAAAATTGGCTTAGGTACCTACAATTTTCCAGCCTCTGAAACATGACATAATAGCTACGGTGCTACCTATATACCTACCTAATATTTTGTAATTTTAGGTTATAAGCCATACCTAAGTAGTACTTCAGGATATAAAACAAATTAAACTACCAATCTTGCTACCTAATTAGGTAGATTGGCTTACCCCAGGTACATTTTCAAACTCAAAATATCAAGAGACGAGTGACGACTTACCTGATGAAGAGGTTTTGTTATACAAACATATTTTGAGCGGATTCTCAATGTTAATAATAAGTTTTTGGACCTAGATTTACAATTTAAACTAGGTACAGGTATTTCTAATTTCAAATCTCTACAGTGTTACAGATCTAAAGCACAATAGAATGGTCTTGAAATTCGTGCCGAATTAGGCGGTAACAAAAGGGTTGACAAACAAAAGCTAAGCGTAATGATTGGTATACAGTTTCGAACCCTTTATAAAAACTTTTTGTAGATTCCAGTATCTTCAAACAGATTTAATTATTTGAGAAATAGTTCGGCTAAGTGTTTTATACTATATTCAGATTCACAGCATAAGCTGTATCTACTCCAAATATATTTCAAGGAACTGAATGAGTTTATTAATAAATACATAGGTAGTTTTAAAATTAATAAAAATATTATTTTTTATACCTAATGGTTTTTTGATATTCCTGATTCAATTTACGTACTTTTCATCGAATGAATCATTCTTTCCGGACAAAACCTATACTTTATTATTACGTGAAAAGTTATTACGATTCATTATCCATAATTATTGTATATATACACTCCCATAAATAACATTGCAAAAATTAGCTATATATATACTTCGTTTTCTATGCCTGCGCTTCGTTTTCTATGCAATGAGATGCGGTTAAGAGACTCTTGTTTGCCGCTAACTCCAACCGTTTTACGTGAGTGTTAAGCGCTTAGCACATCAAAATTGTACCGTTTTCACTGGTGCTAAGCGCTTAAGAGACTTTACCTTGAGCAACCCGATTTTTGCGGTTAAGAGACTTTGGCTTGTGGCCCTTCATATTACCACGTAAAACAACATGTAATAAATATGGCATCCATTTCCAAAAATATGCATGGCATACATATGATTTAAATGTGTAAATGCCACATGGTATTCACATGTAATAGTTTGTAGGGAAGCTTAATATTCACTTGTACTCACGATAAAACAACTTTGATCGATGTTCGTGAAATATTTAGAATTTGCAACCCATCATCTATGATTATTAAACTGAAATTACCTATCTAATAGTTAATGATCTTACAATTTCACTCGATCGAATTGGATTGCATATTAATTAATAATACTTTTTCAATATAAATGAGAATGGTTAAAATTAATGTGTTGTGTTAATGACATGGAGAAAAAATATAAATGTAATAACTATTTAACATACATATAAGTTGATTCAACATTCACTTAATTCATTGTATAATTTAAAATTATATTATTGAGAGAATATCTAATTATCTAGTATTCACAAATCAGTACACAGGGTTTAACGTTTGCTTCGGAACCAAAGGCTTTATTGCTGACGTCAATAGGCAATTAAAAACAATTAAGAGACTCTAAACGTAACTGAACATGTTTTTAAAATTTACGTGACTTTGAAAATACGTTAAAATAGTAATTATAAAATAATTATGTGTAATGAAGTTTGTTTTACTCAAGTGTTTAATAAAGTAGCTTTTTTGAAATATTATTTTTCTTTGAATACTATTTAAGTATTCCAATATCTATGTAGTTATTACTGTAAAAATGAATGTCCCCTTAACTCCTTAAAGATGGACTAACGCCATTTTTTTATAAATTAAAATGTGTTTATAACTAAAGACTATAAAGTCAATTAATATACATATATTACCAATAATTGACTGGCAGTTTTCCGCCTGGCAGTTTTCCGCTTCGTCAGTTTTCCACCTGGCAGTTTTCCGGACACCCTCAGGGACGCTGATAGTTTCTATGATTAAAATCTTGGAGAAAAATATGTTTTTTGAGGTATAATTAACTAGGAGGAAATTTCTGTGGTATATCATATTCTATAATTTAAACATAGAGAAAATACTTCATAACTCCGGTGCATTACTCAAGCCCTTCATTACTCGAGTGCTTCATAACGAAGAACTTCATAGCTCTGGAGTTTTACAGTAACAATTTATTTTCAATTAATATTGAGGTTACTTATTATAATAGTTACATAAAAATCACAAAGCTCACCCTTAAGCAGAAAAAAAATACAGTGGAAAGAAAACTAGAGACAGAACCGAAGAATTGACAACCGAGCGTAGGCTAAAAAGAGTGCTAACTTGCAACTGAAGGTAGTGAATGCTAGCAGAATGTTTCATGAGAACATTAGACTTTAAAAGTCGCTAAAAATGTAAGAAAGCCTGAAAATGTTTACAATGTCATGTCAATATATATTGTTACAATTAACAATATATATTATTGCAATTTACAATAGGTATTATTCTAACAACAGTAATAGCTGTAAACACCTATTCATTCCTGGTTGTATATAAACACTGTCGCTTCATTTGATTATATATTGCCATAGATGCTTACAAGACTAAATATTCTAAACTGATCCGACGATTTTTTTTTGGAGAGGGGGGGGGGGAGGTTTGAAATGCTCCTTTAAATTTTTCTGATTAACTTTCGTATGTTTTAGGTTCTGGTGGGAAATGATCCACCATCCGGAAACTTCTCTACGTACACTCTGGTTACGACTGTAATGGATTCTCCTCCTCTTGAAGATCTTTGGTTCTTTGTTGGGCTTCAAAATGACAGTGAAATGTACCGCTACGTCGCCTTGTACTGTGACCCGACTGGACCTGGAAGAGTTGAAGTGGAGGAGATTGAAATTTATGCTTGAGTCAATTTTGTATTGTTTCAGAGAATTTTCTTATTTGACAATATTACTGAAGAAAACTTTTAAAATTGAATTGAAATGATAAATCAATATTTAATACGAGAGATAACGTTAGAGATAATTGGAGAATTCTTGATGAATTACTGAACTGAAAGAAAATTTGAACCTCCCAAAACATAAACAGGCTGATGTTATTTAAAATGAAATATCGGAATGAGCTAATATTGTTAAATGGAAGCTGTGGTCAGTACGAGAGGAACGTCACAGCCGGGCCTCTGGTCCCGTGAACTGTTATGTTATTATTTTCAACTGTGATATATCACCAACATGATAACATTCCTACCTTCAACGTTATCCTCTCGAGCTAAATATTCATAAATGTCCTGAGTAATAAAGTAAGTAGATACCTAACTTGTCTAGGTCTTCACGCCTGATCTTGATGAAGAGTTAAAGTACCTTCAACGTTTGTTTTAAATTCTTCATAAAAACAATTTACTATGTCTTTTAAAGCAACCTTAATATTGAATGACAGACATAATTTAAATGATCTAAGGTTTCTGCAACTTATGTGTGGAATTGATTGTTGCAATATCAAGATTAACGTGACTTTCTATAGCTCAAAGATTTAGTTTCATCAATGATGATTTCACCAAATTGTGTAGCTAATCAAAGTTAACTTATTATTAAAGTTCACCTTTTAAATAAAAGTTTATTAAATTCCATTTATTTCTCGAAATTTTCTAAATTATAAAACGTAGATAATGATTATTGAATTCTTTTTACATTTATAAATTCATTCAAATTTTATTTATGGCGTGATACTGCACTATATAGAATTGGTCTTACTATTAAGTGGTCTTATGATTATATTAAAACTGAAACACTTCAATCTAGCGATAAGTTTATCCAATCATTGGCACTAATATGTAATATATATATATATTAACTTTTACACACAAACACTATTTAAATCAAGTACAGTTAATGAAAAAAATTGTGAGAAAAGTTTGATACTTTAAGGGGACCGTACATGGATTTCGGAAAAAAAATATTGATGAAGTTATGTTTATGAAACTTTGTACGTGTATATAAAATAGAATTCAAAGACATTTTTTTTGACATTTTTACGATTGGACGCAAAAAAAATAAGTTATTCGAAATTCGAACGAATTTCGAACCGTTATTTAAAAATATAGAACTCCGACAATTTTGGAGCTACGGCTTGCAATTTCTCAGAGATAATGGATCCTTTTTCTTCGTTTGAAATTCTGAGGGTAGAAATGAAATCACAAGAATACCTTAAATTACATATTATGATAAAAATATAAAACCAAATTTGAAATGGTTTGCATTTTTGTAATCAGTAACTTTAGCTCTAATTAATGCATAGAGTGAAATATAAATATCCTCTACTGATTAGGGATCAGAGAACTAATTATTTTATTAGTTTACAAGATTGCACATGTGGTTCAATTTCGTATTCTAAATATAATCTACCCCCTTTTAACGGAGAATAGTCATAACTAGGTATACCAAACGAGTATAAACCTATGAAGGTAACGTATAATTGTCTTTGACAACACTAAGTTGTAGGTACACATTAACGCTGATTGGTTAGAAGTCGAACCAGAGTTCTGACGTCAGTGCAAACATGCTCTGTATTTTATAACATGGAGTTGAGCGTCTATCTTATATTGTTTTTGACTTCACCAAAGACAATACAAGATAGACGCTCAACTTGATAGGGCACATGCAAAAATAATAACAACCGATCAGTATAGCATACATCACACCAAACAATAATAAACGTACGACCCCCTTCCCCCCTTGAAGTTCACAGAAGGATAATCTTTAGTCTTAACGTGTGAAATCATTAGAAATATAAATATTCTCGGTATCCGGTAAATTCATCGCCGTGAATTCATCGCATGATAAATTCATCGCATGGTAAATTCATCTCATAGTAAATTCATCGCATGGTAAATTCATCGCGTGGTAAATTCATCGCATGGTAAATTCATCGCATGGTACATTATGAAATAAAATTGATTAACTTAAAAATACTTTTTGCAAATTATCGCGCTGACTTTACTAAATTTTTTGCTGGATTAGGGTAACTTGTTTATACGAATCTGTCCTGTTGTTTATTTCAAATTATTGGAATTTTCGAATTTAGTAATATAATGTCAAATAATTTTCGCATGTATATCATTCAATTAATATTTAATATGAGTATACTTGCATTAATTTATTATTTTATAGTTATGCATATTTTTCTTTAATTCAAATTTATAATATTTCTCTTATTACGTATTTGTGTAGCTACTCATAGTTTGAAGAACAACATAACTGTAAATGCTACACCTCTTTGAAAATATGATCAGCAAAGCATAATTGCCTCAGTAAATGGGAACCAGGTCTTCTAATTATTTAAGAGATATTGATTACAATTTATCTTTTTAAAAGTAATTTAGATATATCTTTTGTGGTGTCCGGAAAACTGCAAGGCGGAAAACTGCCAAGCGGAAAACTGCCAGGCGGAAAACTGCCGAAGCGGAAAACTGCCATGCGGAAAACTGCCAGGCGGAAAACTGCCAGTCACTTAATGGGAATTTATGTATTTTTCACTTTTATTATTTAGTTATAAACACATTTAAAGAACATTTTAATTAAAAAAACGGCGTCAGCCCTTCGTTTAGGGGATATTCATTTTTACAGTAATAAAAATATGGATATTGGATTATTTAATATCCAAATGAAAATTATATTTCAACAAAGCTACCTTATTAAACACACAGTAAACCAAACTTCAGTACACATAAGGAAGTAACAATTAACATTTTATACTTATTTGCTATGTCACGTATATTTTAAAAAACATGTTAAGTTATGTATATAGTCCCTTGTTTTTAATTTCCTATATTAATGTCAGCAATATAACCTTCGGTTCAAAAGCAAACGTAAACCCCGCGTACTGATTTGTGATTAATAGCTAATTAGATATTCTTATAATTAAATAATCTTAAATTATACAATAAATTAAGCGTATGTTAAATCAACATATATGTATGTTCAATATTTATTAATGTACAATCCAATTCGATCGAGTGAAATTGTCAGAGATTTAGGTACTATTGGTAGCCAATAGCAATTTAACAATCATAGAGTTTGTGTTGCAAATTCTAAATATTTCACAAACATAGATCGAAGTTGTTTCATAATGAGTACAAGCGAATATTAGGCTTGAAGGCTTGTTCAATTCTCAAATTATAAAAAAAAAATCAGACAGTTAGCGCGTTATGAACTGATAATTTGAAGATGCGTTGTGTAAACAAAGAAATTGTACTCTGTCCCTAATACTAATATTTCTTTGTTTCTTCTCTTAGTATTTTAAACCTTTTCTAAGAAAGATTTTAGTTTTTAATTTCTATATAATATTTCATATATATCTTTAATATTTATATGTTTTTCTAATAAATTGTCTATATTTAACTATTATTTTTGTTTTGTATACTAAGTAAAAATGAATATTCCTTAACTCCTTAACATTTAATTATAAATTAAAATGTTATTGTTGACTAAAGTCTTTAAATTGCCAGTAAATGACTGGCAGCTTTCCGCCTGGCAGTTTTCCGCTTCGGAAGTTTTCCGCCCGGCAGTTTTCCGTGTACCATCTTTTAATAGAACATATTCATTTCATGAATAAATGGTTTTATTCTTTTAAATTACAATAATTTTCTGTTCTGAGATAGGTCACGTAAGCAACATAATATTTCCTAGTTACAGTACCTCTATAGTGAATGAGTTAAGATGTAGCCAATAGAAAATAAGAATGTAGCTATTTTAGATGAAGAAACAATAGAAAATAAGAATGTGGGTATTTAAAGAATGCTGCGACCCTCCAAGTTATGCTGAAATTATTGGAACATACAAGTCGAATTAAACTTAATGTGAATTTGTTGAAACCTGTTCACTGTTCAGTGTTCAATATAGAAGAGTTTCATAAATTAGTATTACAAAAGGTATTTTCACAATCTCATTTTATCCCTACAACTCTTCAATTTATCTTAGTTCAATGTAACGAAAATCTTTAAAATTCACATAACATGATTCAAGTTGTTAAAAATTATTTAAATACTTCAAAGATTTTCATTACACCGAAACATGAGATTAGCATCCAAATATGATTTAACGGGCGTATTAATATACACCTTATCAAGTATATCAAACGAATTTTATAATTACAAACTTATTTTTAGAAAATATGAAACATATTTCAAATATAATATTGTCACTACCCTAATAATATCAAAATAACACTTATGAATTGTGTCTTCTGCCCAATTTTTTCTGGGTTCAAATGTTTTGGAGCTCAATTGTAGTGGGCCCAATTGTCGTGAGTTCAATTGTCCTTGGGTCCAATTTTCCTGGGGCTCAATAATTGGCCTAGGCCCAATTGTCGGTCCATCGTATTCTTTGTAACGTCTCAATGCCTTTATAAAAAAATCATCTTTATTTACTTCTCAATTATTTGTATTATCTACCTTCCTGTTATAGGTCATCGATGATTTACTATGCGATGAATTTACCTGCGATGAATTTACCACGCGATGAATTTACCATGCGATGAATTTACCACGCGATGAATTTACCGCGATGAATTTGCCATGCGATGAATTTACCACGCAATGAATTTACCATGCGATGAATTTACCACGCGATGAATTTACCGCGATGAATTTACTGCGATGAATTTACACTGATCCAATATTCTCTACTGATTAGGGATCAGAGAACTAATTACTTTATTATTAATTAAGTTTACAAGATCGCATATGTGGTTCAATTTAATATTTTGAATATAATCTACCTTTTATTCGGAGAATACTGAATAGTCATAACTAGGAATACCAAGCGAGTATATACCTATACAGGTAGCATATTGTCTTAGACGACACTAAGTTGTAGGTATAACTTAACGCATACCCTTATTTTTCAACTATTTTGGATGTATTACTCATCTTACATATCACTTATTACTAATCTGTCTAGCACTTACCTGTTCTTCAAATCACACCTGCATATTCATATCATACCTGCATATTCATATCACACCTGCATATTCATATCATACCTGTTCTTTTTTATCATACCTGTTCTTCATATCATACCTGTTCTTCATATCATACCTGTTCATCATATCATACCTGTTCTTCATATCACACCTGTTATTCATATCATACCTGTTCTTCATATCATACCTGTTATTCATATCATACCTGCATATTCATATCATACCTGTATATTCAAATCATACCTGTTCTTCATATCATACCTTTTCTTCAAATCATACCTGTTCTTCATATCATACCTGTTCTTCAAATCATACCTGTTCTTCATATCATACCTGTTTTTCATATCATACCTGTTCTTCATATCACACCTGTTATTCATATCATACCTGTTCTTCATATCATACCTGTTATTCATATCATACCTGCATATTCATATCATACCTGTATATTCA